>ML785730.1:276035-293487 GCA_009831015.1 Picea engelmannii
TGGCAGATATGGCTAGAACGCAACAGAAGAGTCTTCAGGAATGCAAAGCAGAATCCCAAGGCCTTAGAAATCAGGATTAAAGACCAATTAAAGGAATGCCTGATTGACATAAAGGACGACTCCAATCTCAGTCAACAGGACATTGCATGGGGATCAACTTTAGATATTAGATTCACCCCAACAGTCAGAAAAGCCCCTACTATTAAAGAGTGGCAAATAAGAAAATCTGAAACCGACTTTCAAGATTGGCTCAAAACGCAAGCAAGACATTCCCTCTTTTTTGATGGAGCAGCAAAGGGCAATTCGGGAAAAGCTGGTGCAGGAGGTGTTGTTGTAAATCCTTTTGGGGATAAAATCCATTCCTGTGCCTGGGGACTCGATTATTCTTCCAGCATTCAAGCTGAGTCCTTGGCCCTCTTCCAAGGTCTCAAGATCCTCAAAGACTTAAACATAAAAGAAGCCAATGTTATAGGTGACTCCCAGATCATCATAAACGCAATGGTTTCCAACTCCCCAGCTTTGGATCTTAAACTATCAAGGCTGATAATTAGAATCAAAGGCTTGGGAAACTACTTTCAGAATTTGAGGTACTATCATGTGTTGAGAATTCATAATAAAGAGGCAGACATCGAAGCCAACAAAGTTGCCCTCCTCTCTGTCGGGGTCAAGATGAAAGACGAAGAAGAATCATGGGAACCCATTCCTTAAGAAGTTTGCTGCCATGTTTTATTGTTTACTCTTAAACAAATTTGTCTGTATCTCCAAGTGGGGGAAAATCACTGAAATCAAGTATTTGCGCTCCTTATCAAGGAGGAAATCGGAAAGCCTCAGCTGCACCCTCATTCTTAGCAGCGAGATGCAACAGAACAAAGAAATCATCAATGTAATCAGATTTTTGGCATTCAGGCCAAGATGAATATAAACACCCCATAACCGTTTCTGTTAAAAAAATATATATAAATTTTCACAATTATTAATATATTGCCTCTCATTTTTTTCATTCTACCTTGCCCCAACAGATGTTCCTGATCTTCAAATGTTTTGATGGAGTTCACATCTCAAATGTGATCCATTGCATGCATAGTTGGCACCGCTAATTTAGGAAGATACTAACTAATATACACCATGGATTGATATACCATAGAACATAAAATTGTAGGCTAGTAATGAACATAACAAAATTATAAAATATGCTCACTCGTGATACCGGGTATTCAATGAAGGTGATTTGGTGATGGTTTGTTTACAGAAGGAAAGGTTTCCTAGAGGAATCCACCACAAATTGAAGTATAAGAAAATTGGTCCTTGCAAGATTCTCAAGAAAATCAATGATGATGCTTATAGGGTCGATTTACGAGTTGATCTTGATATCTCCCCTGTTTTTAACATTTATGATTTGTATATCTTCCATGGGGATGATCTGGGTGATGATAGTGGAGAAGAGTTGGATTGGAAATAGGCCATTCCGATCAAGAAAACATAAAAGATTGTGCATATTTGAGATAAGAAGACCCTGCATACTCGCCAAGGCCAATACAACCAATATTTGGTCCAGTGGGAAGGCGTAGCACCAACAGAGAGTACATGGATTATAGAGGGGGACTTGTTGAACCTAGACCCCGATAAGTGGCATTAGTTTGAAGATAGTAACTTGGAGGAGTTGTGTTCTTTTCAACCAGAGGAGAATGATGCAGGGATTTTTCGAGGGTCTTAACTTTTGACTTGGTTATCTGTTTGGGATGAAAGTTTACAAGGATTTGTGTCTCAAAAAGTTCATTTTCGTGTCGATTTGATCCTTTAGATTAAACATTGTCTCGATACTTTTCCGAGGCCAAATTCCTTCATATAAGGCCTCAAATTGGGGTTTTAGTACTTTTACGAGAATTTTTAAATTTTTAATTATCAATTATCCCTTAGTTTATGAACTTAATAAAAAAAGTGAATTGACAAATAATGTCGCTCTAGTTAGCTCTTAGTTATTGGCTAGTTTGAGAGTCATGCGATAATTTCCTAAAATTAATTGTTTTTCTAAAATTAATTCTTTGCAAAAATCTCATATAGTAGTTATAAAAGGTTGAACTTCCACTGTAATAGTGATGATGGAGAAAGAATAAAAAAGAGTTACTTTCTTTTCTCATGTATTTGCATGGTTTTTAGATCTTGTGAATGAATCCAAATTTATTGGTTACATCACTTTATCTGATGCATCATAATCTATGTTCAACTTCATTTTTCCATATTCACTTTCCAAATATAAGTGCACTATACATAGAATTGAGAATTATTCTTGAATGTGGCTTTATATAATGCATTATAATTTGTGTTTGACTTCATTCTTCCATCTTCACTTACCAATACAAGTGTAGTATAAGATCTTTTTCCTGAAATGATCCATTTGTATTTCAATAGATCATAAAGTTGTCATAATTTTCTTTCTGTGTATGTCTTCAATTTTCAGTAGCAAGGTATGGAAATGACTTTCATCCCTGGTTGCATATCCACTAGATTATATATACGTCGATATTCCAACAAAATTTTGAAATGAAACTAAGAAATAAATACTTGATTTTTTTCACATGGAGTTACATTACCCTGAAATGGTAATACCATTTGAATATGTTCCCTCCGCTCATATGTTTACATTAAAAATGGAGTAATATGATTTTGATTTTTTTTTGTTTTATGGAATAAGATATCAATTTTAAAAAGGTTGAACAAGGGATTAATGTTTAAAATGAATGTAAAATTCTAGTGGTTGGTTCTACTACTAATTGATCCCTTGTTATATTTTAGCATTTAACTATTGTTCTATTCATGACCTTTCATGCTTATTACTCTACTATGAGAGTACTACAACCTCTCCTTTCATGCTTATTACTCTACTATGAGAGTACTACAACCTCTCGTTATGGCGCCATGGGGCTCATGGAATTCAACCTCTGGTCGACTCCCATTGTTATCACTTTTGACCCTGACGTAGATCGAGATTCCCTGAGCTCCCCTTGCTTCATAGGCATGCCAGACAAATAGTCCACAAGAGAGCTCACGTTTGATTGTGCCATGGGCTTCGCTTCCAAATTGTTTTATTTATAAATATGGCCACATACTAAAGCGTATTTAATACAATAAAAAAAAAGGTCATTAAAATTTTAAAATTGTTTTATTTCTAAAACAAAATTAAATTATTAATTGTTTTATTTATAAAAAAATTTATACATATGGCCACATACTAAAGCCTATTTAATCACATCAATAATTTAAAGGCAATAAAAAAAAGTCATTGAAATTTAAAAATTGTTTTATTTCTAAAACAAAATTAAATTAATAAAAGGAAAATTGGTAAAACGAAATTTTTTTATACAAAAGTGATCAAACTAATACAAAGACGAAGACACGATGATTTGACTTAATATAAAAAAACTACCCTTATTGGGGAAGGGACTAATCAAATTTAAAGAATTTTGATTGCACTTTTTAGACCTTTGGGGCATGCCCTATATATATTTTTATTTAAAATTTGATAAGGTCATGTGCTTTGTGGTAAATCTAGAGAAGCATGTGTATAAAGTAGTAAGGAAGGGATTTTATGGAAACCGTGTAATAGGAGGGCATGTTGAGATTGAAAAGGAAGAGATTCAATCGTTTCACTCGATGAAATAATGTTCGTATTTATGTAACGATTTTTTTGGGAGTTTATTTTTTTTCTAAAATACTTTTAATAAATTTTCATAATGATGATGATGATGATTAACGTCTACTGACATAAAATTGGTTTATTGGATCTTAAGACTAGGTAAGGGATTACTTGAAATTCTTTAGAATTTTGTTTCTATGCTCGAAAAGCATTAAGAGAAGCTTTTCAAGATCACCATAGTTTTGTTGAGTTAAAAGGTTAGGAAGGTTGGTAGTGTGACAAATATTTTGAAATTGAAATCTAATCTGAGTATAGGCTAGACAATCTAAGAGAAAGTGCTTTTCATATTCAACTTTCTTAGTTTCACGCAAGTGACACACTCTTTCATCCCATGGCGTTTTAGGAATTGACCAATGCCCAGTTTCATTATGGAGCTCGTGAGAATTTGTTCTTATCTTAGAAAGGCTTATTTTTTTCTTTACACTTGTAAAAATAGAGAGACAATTTTGATCTTCTAGATTAGGGTTGATTACATCCTTATAATACCTTAGTTTTATTTTTTCCTCTAACTCTTTATCACAACACATTTTCTCCTTAAATTTTGATTTAATGATATTTTTAATAGTATCCTTATTTTGCAAAATGGTGTCTTCCATGATTCCCCAATAGATTAGCTAAGATTGGGCATCTTTATGCCATCCTTGCTTGAGTCGAAGCTGGTTACGACTGGATTTTGAAGCAATTTTAGGAAGCCTCATATATTTCATGTTGTTTAACTTGTTCTTATACATTAGGTATCTAGTCATACTTGTGCTTGTTGGGTATGTGTTATATTCTTTCCACGAGTAGCAGAGTCGCATATTTAGGTGGTTTTTCGGCACATGGTTTTTGCCGATGGTTTTCTATTTGTGGTTAAAGAATTAGGGTTTTGGACTAATCCAGGTCATTGGGTTAGGGTTTTGGACGTTGTTGGCTCCTCTATGTATATTGTATTGTAAACAATGTATCACATATGAATGAATATAAAATATGTTGGTTTTCCCGGTTTGGGTTTCCAAAGGAAAAATCTCTGTGTAATGTATGTATTTGTCATTGTATCTTTTATGTTCTTTTTATGAATATATGTTTGCAGTAGATATTGTACAAGGTTAGAATCTACATTTGGTATCACAACTTTATTGGCTTCAGAGGGATGCCTTTGTGGTCAAGGGTTTGGCTCGGGAGTGTGATAAACCTTGTTACAGTGGGAGATTTGTGGTATTGATTTTTCAAGTGAAAATTTTGTAAGGGTATGTTGGAGATGTGGAAAAGAATGGAACTACAAGAAGCAGTGTAGATCCAAAGTTGATAAAAAGAAGGGATCTGAAGAATCACATTCTATAGAAGAAAAGGCCTCCAATGAAGAAGGAGGGCATGTGTACTTGGATTCTTCAAGCACATATGCAAATCATGAGGCATGGTTGGTTGACTCTGGTGCATCCTTTCATATGACTCCCCACAAGGAGTGGTTCTGTGAATATGAAAGGTATGATGGAGGTAATGTTTTATTAGGTGATGATTCGACAACCAGAATCATAGGATGATGAAGAGTTAAGTTGAGGCTCATAGATGGAAGGATTGGAACACTTCCTAGTGTTCTACACATCCCAGGTTTGGCCAGAAATTTGATTTTTGTAAGCAAAATGGACGATGCAGGGGTAAAAAAAATATTTGAAAAGGAAACTTGCAGGATGGTTCGAGGAGCAATGGTCTTGTTGAAAGGAGTTCGGTTTGGAACTCTGTATAAGCTGGAAGAAAGCACTATTAGTGATGGGTGTAATATTTCCATTGTTCCTGATATTGGATTTGAAGAAGAAAGAACTCCTACAGTCTCTGGAGAAAAGGTTATGTTTTGGCATCAAAGCCTGGGGCATAGCAGAGAGAAGGGTCTTCAACTACTACATGGTAAAGGTATGGTTGAAGGTATGTCTAACTTCTCTCTGGATTTTGATTTCTGTGAACATTGTCTATATGGGAAGCAGAATCGGATAAGATTCCCCTTTGGTGCAAAGAGGGCAGAAGGAATGTTACAGCTAGTTCACAGTGATATTTTTGGACCTGTGTTGGTCCCATCATTGGGAAAATCTGTGTACTACATCTCATTTATTGATGACTTCTCGAGGAATACTTGGATATATTTTCTCAGGAAGAAATCTGACGTCTTTGATAGGTTTAAAGAGTTTAAGGCTCTTGTTGAGAATCAAACAGAGAAAAGAATTAAGGTGTTGAGGACAGATAATGGCGGAGAGTTCTGCGGAAAATAATTTGAAGAATTCTGTAATAAGTGAAGTATATCAAGGCAGAAGACTACTCCATATACACCTCAATAGAATGGAGTTGCAGAAAGGATGAACATGACACTGATGGAAAAAGCAAGGTGAGTGCTCAATGGTGTTGGGTTAGGGAAAGAATTATGGGCAGAGGCAGTGGGTACTGCATGTTACCTGGTCAACAGATCACCCTCATCAGCGTTGGATGACAAGACTCCACAAGAGGTATGGACTGGTAAGGAACCTTCTCTCACACATCTCAAGGTATTTGGATGTGATGCATATGTTCATGTTCCAAAGGAAAATAGGAGTAAGTTGGATAAGAAGGCTGAAAAGTGTATATTTATTGGATATAAAGATGGTCTCAAAGGTTATAAGCTTTGGAAACTAGAAACTAAGAAGGTAATGTATAGCCGAGATGTGGTATTTAGAGAAATGAAGGATGTTGTTAAACAGGAAGTCCTACCAAGTAAGGAAGAACCAGATAAAATAGAGTTTGATTTAAAGGATGATGAATCAGACTCTACAGAAGAACATGAATCAGGAGATGAATATCCTCATACTCAAGTATTGAGGAGATCGGTTCGAGAAAGAAGGCTACTAGAAAGGTATACTCCATATGATTTATGTTCAAATTTTGCTTTGTCTATTACTGATGATGATCGTAGAACTGTCGGGGAGGAAGTGAATTCAGAGGATGGAAATCTCTGGAAAAGGGTCATGGATGAAGAAATGGCATCTTTGTATAATAATGAGGCTTGGTATCTAGTGGAGTTGCCCACTGGCAGAAAACCCATTAGCAGCAAATGGGTATTTAAAAAGAAGTTGAATGCAGAAGGAAAAGTGGAGAAATACAAAGATCGGTTAGTCGCAAAGGGTTATTCCCAGGTTGAGGGAATTGATTTTGGTGATATTTTTTCTCCTGTTGCCAAGTTAACCTCTATAAGAATTATGTTATCTATTGTTGTTGCATTTTATTTTGAAGTAGAACAGATGGATGTGAAGACAACATTCTTGCATGGGGATCTATAAGAAGAAATCTATATGAAGCAACCAGAAGGTTATGTTATGAAGGGAAAGAAGGAGCTGGTATGCAAGTTGAAAAAGTCCATGTATGGTTTAAAAAAATCACCAAGGATGTGGTATCAAAATTTTGATACTTATATGCTGGACTTGGCTTCATAAGAAGCAAAGAGGATCATTGTGTGTATTTTAAATTAATTGGTGATCATTTGATTTATTTGGTCTTGTATGTGGATGACATGTTGCTGATATGAAACAATAAGGAGATTATCCAAGATGTGAAAACTCAGTTGTCCTCTAAATTTGACATGAAGGATCTCGGTGCTTCAAATTTTATTTTGGGCATGGAAATTAAAAGAGATCGGAAAAAGAGGAAACTCTAGTTAAATCAAAGAAAATATGTCGAGACAATATTGCAGAGGTTTGATATGCAGGAATGTAAACCAATCAAGGTTCCTATTCATGTTGGTGTAAATTTATCTGCATATCAGTGTCCCAAGACACATGAAGAAGAGCAGGACATGTCTCATGTTCCATATGCGAGTGCAGTTGGCATTTTGATGTATGCAATGGTCTGTACTAGACTGGACATTGCACATGCAGTGGGAGTTTTGAGCAAGTATATGTAAAAACCAGGGAAGGAGAACTGGACAACAGTAAAAAAGGTTTTTGGGTATTTTCATGGCACTACTAGCTATGGATTGTGCTACGAAGGAAGACCGAGATTGGACAGAGTGGTGGATATACATGGCTTTGTGGATGCAGACTGGGCTGGAGATCTGGATCATAGGAGATCTACAAGCGGGTATGTGTTTAACCTGTTTGGAGGAGAAATAAGTTAGATGAGCAAAAGACAGGTTGTAGTGGCACTTTCAACTACATAAGTTGAATACATGGCAGCCACTCATGCAAGTAAGGAAGCAGTATGGTTACAAAGATTGTGTTCAGGTATTGGGTTGGTACACCAAGTTGTAAGGATAGAGTGTGATAGTCAGAGTGCAATTTTCCTGGCGAAGAACCTAACTTATCATTCAAAGACAAAGCATATTGATGTTCAATATCACTTTGTGAGAGACATGATTGAAGAAAAGAAAGTATCACTGATGAAGGTGGACACTTTGAAGAATGTTGCAGACTCATTAACAAAATTTGTGAGAACTGAGAAGTTTTCTTTGTGTAGAGGATCCATGGGCATTGATGCCCTAGATTGTTGACTATGTAACCCTGTAACCCCCTGTATGCAAAGAAAACAACAAGTGGGAGAATTGTGGGTAAACTTTCACCTGCCTCGGGAAACATGTCACGTATTTAGGTGGTTTTTCGACACATGGTTTTTGTCGATGGTTTTCTATTTCTGGTTAAGGAATTAGGGTTTTGGACTAATCCATTTCATTGGGTTAGGGTTTTGGATGCCGCTGAATCCTATATGTATATTGTATTGTAAACAATGTATCACATATGAATGAATATAGAATATGTTGGTTTTCCCGGTTTGGGTTTCCAGGGGAAAAATCTCTGTGTAATGTTTGTATTTTTTGTTGTTTTTCTGAATATCTGTTTGTAGTAGATATTGTACAAGGTTAGAATCTACAGTGCTCTCAATGGGGGAAAGTCTTGCCTCTAAGAGGAGGTTGGGATAGGGCATATTTACTTTAATTTTGAGATTATAGGTTATAAAATTATTTTGTATTTTCTCTATCTTTCTTCAATATTCATGAGAGATATTGCATCCCCAAACTTCACATCCATAAATAATAAAAGATGTAAGAAGAGTCTCAAAGAAGTGTTTCTTCTTATCTCATATCCAAAGATCGACTGATTTACAATTGTTTTCAATCCCATAATAAACTTTCCATCCCCCAATAATAATTTTTTCAATGTTATAATTATAGTTGAGGTTGTAGTGAATATTGATTCCAACATATTTGTATGAAGTCACTTCCTCCAAGTTTTTTTTTCATATACAAAGGTATCATAAGTGATCTTATTGGATTTAATGATCATGAATTTAGTCTTGTCAATATTAAAAGTCATACCCATATTGGAACAAAAATCCTTGAGAATTATTAATTGGTTTTGAAGATCGTGGGGACTCATCTCCATAAGAATGATATCATCAACATAAAGAAGAATATTGATGAATATACCAGTGAGAGTAGGGCCGAAACAACCTGCTTCTTCCAAGCAATCTTCTAACTTGTCAATGTATATGCCAAAAAGGGTAGGGGACAAGGGACAACCTTGCTTGACTTCAATATTGCAGTTAATCTCTTTCAATCAGCCCTCAATGTTCTTAAACTTGGAAATAACATTATCATACAACCTTATTGTAGAAACCCTCAACTCGAAAAGAAACTTTTATCTCTTCCAACCTATTTCAAAGGTTTTTCCTAGGTATTGTGTCAAACGCTTTTCTAAAGTCAACAAAAAAGATTGGATTTAGTATTGCAGAACTCCTTTGCAATGATCCTAAAGGTAACAATATGGTCCATAGTCGAATGATATCTCCTAAACCCGACCTAGCCTTTATCTATTTTACCATGACTTTCTAGCCAAAGGATAATCTTGTTTCCAAAATAATTCCATAAAGCTTAGCTAAAATCGAGCTAATCATAATGGTACTATAATTACAGGGAATGTTTCTATCCCCATTTTTAAAAATAGGAAAAATGAGGCTTTGCTTCTATGGTTTAGGTAAGCCCTGCTTGACTGCTAAATTGAAGAGATTGTATGTGTGAGGGATGAGGATATGCCCTCCAATTTTAAAAATTTCAGCTTGGTAGCCTTCTATGTCCTTAGCTTTCCAATTTGCAAGTCGCTTAACCTTGAACTCTATGTCATCCAAAGAAAAAACTTCATCCTCTATAGAGACAATAGGAATGGTGTCCATGGCACTAGGGAACTCGTAAATAATTTTAAGGTAGGAATTACATTCCCTTAAGGGAATCATATTATTTTCTTTAGTATTGCAGATTAGAATATGCCTCTTGAACTTCTTAGAATCAATCTTAGATAATTTTGAAATTTTCTCTTTCCTTTTATTGATATAGTACAAACCAATTAACATGTATTGGTTGAGTTTAAAGATTATGGTACAATAATAAAATTAAGTTACAACTATTATAAAAAATTGGTAGATGATGTAGATTGTGATATGTGGTCATTATCACCATTCTTTGAAGGATGGAGATCGTCTTCTATAGGTTTTTATAAAAAAGTGATAATTTAATTAGTTAAATGAATTCTCACACTTATAATAAACAATAATGTAGTACATAATCTTTATTAAAAAGGTTGAATTATCACACTTAAAAAATTATTAATTATATTTTACCTTATTTACCACAAGCTTCATCTTCTCCACAATCTTTGCATAGCTAACATTTAAGGTATAAATCAAATCATCTAAGGTTGGATCATGCCCATATTCATCACTATATGATAATAAGAGAAATCCATAACTAAAATTGTCAATACTCATCCCCATAGTATTGAATCCCACTAGGCTTCATCAGGTTGTGATCTTCTACTTGTGCTCATTCATTATGTCATATAAGGAATATGTAGCATGATAAATGACCAAAGGGATCGGATTTAATGATGAGGAGTGATGAGTTTCACATCATTGTGTAAAGAAATATGACAAATCCAAAGAAAAATATGCAAGGTGGAATGTACAAATTGTGCATGTGTGAAAGCATGAAATGCAATAGGCAAGAAACATATGTATGGAAAGGCTTCAAAAAGACACGTTTACATTTCAATTTGAGAGGTAAGGAATTTTCTATCACAAACCATGTTGAATCATGGGTATTTATATATTGAGGAATTCAAGTAGTGATGAAGATATTATTACCTTTGACTCAAAGAGGTGAACAAAATACTCCTAAGGAATTCTACAAACGAGTCCCCACAATCTTCAAATAGCTGCCCAACACAAGAAAAAGTCAAAATGTATCTAAGAAAGTGACTTCAAGCCACTTTATCTCAAAAATGTTGGAGTAAAAGGGTGCAACTATTTTTGTGTCCTTTATCAAATTTTATTTCGTATCTCTGTTGCATTGTCTGTCCCTCCAACATCTTTATAGCATCCTTCTAGATAGACACTAGAAGGACACAAAAATCACAAAAAAAATATGCAAAAATGACACAAAAAATATGTAAACATGACTCTAAAAGGATGCAAAAATATTGGAAGGAAAACACCAAAAGGATGCAATCGACACACAAGGGAGACAAAAGGTAAAGGTGTGAAAGGGACCATCGTGCATGTTATTCTTAAGTTTGTGCATAAGAGAATGTCAAAAAGGGTCACAAAAATGACCTATTGTAGTAGTGTAACTAATGAATATCAACTTTAATGAATGATACACTTGAGTGATATAAAAATAAGATGAAAACATCATATATATAGGTGTTAGACCAAGATTCCTAAGCCCTAATATCAACAATCAATGTTGTGTATGTAACACTCCAGTTTTTAATCCCCATATTAGCAATGTATATTTGTAAATACAATGTATGGCCACAGGCCAAGAAATTTAATATATAAAGAATGTGCATTGAAAATAATAAAATAAAACACATCACTAGCTATAGATGGCTAAGGACAGAGTCATGGGGGATAAGTTTCCACAAGAGAGGGGAGGCTAAAGGGGGTCCAGGGGAAAATTCCTCATGCATAAAAAACCCAAGCCACTTTTCTAAATCATTTTTCTATTAATATTTACCTCCTTTGACTTATCAATCCAATCATTGAATGCATGTAAGAGGTTAGTGGGAAATTCATCTCACCTAGTTATTTAAGAATGGGATAAGTATGTTCATGTAAGAGGTGGGTGAAAGAGTCATTTCACCTAGTTATTAGAGCATGGGTTGGGCACAATATTTTTGGGGAAGTGTGACAATCAAAGCATGCATGAAAGAAGAAAATGAAATTCAAGTTTAGAGAGAGGGAACTTTTTATAACTTGGTAGAAGAGATAAAAAATGAGTTCTGGTGTTGGGAAGATAAGGTAGCCATAGTGGGTGTTGAAGACATCTTGTTAGAGCTAGAAAATGCATGGAGAGTTAGGTTGTTAAGCTTGTGAGTGATTTTATATTAAGGAAATTACCCAAGAAAAAGTGAAAGTGTTGTTGTGAGCATTTCTATTATAATTGGAATTCCCCGAGTTCCCAACTAAGATATCTCCTAGCCAACCTGTGATGAGGGAAGTAGGATATCCTGAGCGACTACGTGACAAAGAAGGGGATCCCATTCCTTGGGTTGAGTAGGTTGTGAGGAAAGAGAGACGGTGGATTGAAATTGTTGTAGGATTCAGGTTTCTATGATTTTTTATTGGGTATTGGGCCATGAGTGGATAGTATCCATCCATAGGAGACATCATTTCTTGTGTATTCATAGCTTGAGATCATGGGTGACCTATTGTTGAGAGAATTGGAGCAACAATTTCTATGGTTGGATGGAATGTCTGACGTATGTCGCCAATTGTGTGATTGATTTTATTTGGGTTTGGTTTTAGTATGGATTTAGGAGGCCTTTTTTCCCATTTTTTTAGCATAATCTCCTCTGGTTAGTTATTCTTCCATTCACATGGATAATTTGTCGATGCCTCCCATGTCACAAACCTATCCCAGTTTACAGTCAATGTTTCCCAAGTTGCATTTTGTGTCGTGTTTATGTTCAAGGGAAGTTAGCCCGTGTCAGTCATTCTATAGAAACCTTGACTTTTAAATTCGGCCTTCCCATGTAGTCAAGTACTTCTCGGTATTACAAGTACCTTTGTTCCTTAATCATGTTGGTAATAGAGGTCCCCATTGACTTCTTGTTGGTGGGTCTGCTCTTATCGACTACGACAAATTGCTTTGAGAGTATGACCTAGATTTTCACCTTGGGCTTATTTACATCATTGATAGGTGACCTTGCACTTAGCAGATGACAAACCATCATTTATCATTGACTGAGTGGTTTCCCTTGTGTTCGAAATCAACAACCATTATCACACATAGGGATTTGTTTGATACCTTGGTTTTCGTTTGACCCCATTGGTGGATTCCTCATCTTTGTCAGTAGTCTCCATCATTGGCTACTATTCAAAGAGTCTATGTCATGTGTTATTCCATTTGGTACATGTCAGAGTCATACCTCAGTTTGGTTCTTTCAATATTTTCATCTGATTCTTTCCAAATTTTTGGCCTTCTACTACCCCTCATGTTGGATGATGGAGGATGCCTTAATGCTTTCCAGCTTCTAGTAGATCTCTTCATATTGACTTCAACACATATTTCTCTGGGACAAGGATCTAGAGTCATTTTTCATACATTGGGGCTTGTAGTCATCAGTGGAAGGTTCCCTCACTATTGAAAGCTGGAATGCATCAATTTCCCTTCATTGATAGATTCTCTCAGGTGTTGGACATCAGCTCCTTTATTCACACTTGGTAGATTGTACTAGGTACCTTGACACCCATTATCATTATCGTTGGGTTATCTCATGTTTGGTAATGGCATACATCAATGATCGGTAATCAAACAGTGTATCATTGTGTTTGAACTATTCACATCTATTCACATAGTGTAGACTCGTACCATGATGGATTGTTTTGAAGAGTTTGTGTGAAGTACAAGCATCACATATTTTGTGCTCCAACACAACTTGTATTGATTGTACCACCGTCTTAGGCATTGGTACTTGTAGAGGAACAATTTGTTAACTCCATTGGTTCAAGATATCCTCTATTTGATTCTAATACATAGCTCCATTGTGTATCCATTCGTGGATATGATCTACATTTGTGCATGGATCTACTGTGTATTTTCTCATGCCCATGATTGCTACTTCTATATAATACATGGATAAATTGTGTATAGTTTTTGTGGTTGTGGACATATGATCTATAACAAGAGTGTAAACAATGAGGGTGCATAGTTTTTACTTAGTGAACACTTCAAAAAACACAAGCCAACACTTCCTTACATGTAAACGAAGAGAGGGCGCACCAGTTTACTTGGTGTGCAACAAAACATGTCACTCATAAAACTCACACACAACAAATCACTTTCAAAAAAAGAAAAGAGAGGAAAGGTTCGGAAAAAAAATCATCAAATCTTATTAGAGAGAAATATGTCCCTTTAATAATGCAAGTCAACTTATTACAATGGTAGTTGTTGCTTTATTTTTGGAACTCCCTATGCATTCATACTGGCTAGGGTTGTTTCCCGCAACAATGGAATGAAAAAGACTGACTAACAATTGATTTTATATATAGCCTTGCTCATTGTATTGGCAAAGGCTTTATTACAAATATATAAACTAACTAACATTGGCACGGATCAAGAATTAACACAGTAAACATTATTTTAGAACGCCTTGCTTATAGGACTAGCAAGATTAGATTACAATAGAAGTTTCTGAGTGAATATTGACCCTCTACTACTAGTTGTCCAAAGAAGGTGGATGCCCTTCTTGGTGGTCCAATTCCTCCATGTTTAGATCTGGAAGGGTCCCTGCTTCCACCAACAATTGAGAAAAATTTCGCTACACTATCTCGACTGTCATCCACTTGGCATGTGTTGGAGTTCGTCCCCGTCTTCCGACCATATATGAAACATGTTGTTGTTGACGTGTGGTCTTGGACTGCATATCCATAATTTTGTTGTGCAGGAGAGGAGGTTGAAAGTCAATAATATTTCCCATTGGATGTTGGACGGTTACTGTGTCTTCTAGAATTGGAAGCTCAAACAATTTTGAGCTGTCTCGGGAAATGTGTCGCATTTTTGCCTCATTTTTCATGTCACCTCGATTTTTGTGTCCATTGATGGGCGGTTTTTGGGAACATGGTTTTTGTCGATGGTTTTCTATTTTCGGTTAAGGAAATAGGGTTTTTGACTAATCCAGGTCATTGGGTTAGGGTTTTGGATGTCATTGGCTCCTATATGTATATTGTATTGTAAACAATGTATCACTATGAATGAATATAAAATATTTTGGTTTTCTCGGTTTGGGTTTCCAGGGGAAATTTTTTTGTGTAATGTGGGTATTTTCCATTGTATATTTTTTGTTCTTTTATTGAAAATCTATCTGTAGTAAAATATTGTAAAAGGTTAAAATCTACAACTCTAGAACATGATAAAAAAGGACGTAAAATTCAAATGGGGTTCTAAAGAAAAAGCCTCTTTTGGATAAAATAAAGCAGAGATAGCACAAACTTCGAAAATTATGAGTCATGACTTTAACAAAGATTTTATACTATAACATTTTCCTATGATATTGCATTTCCAATTGTCCTAACACAAAAGAATCAAGAAGGAAATGAATATCCCATCGCCTTTATGAGTTCAGGGATGCAAGGAGAAAATGTAGACTATCTTGAAGTAGATAAACAAGTCTATTTTGTCTTTAAGGAGGTCAATCATTTCATTCCTTACTTGATCAAATCTAAAACCAAAGTAATTGTGCCTTTCCCAACCGTAAGAAACCTCTTAGTGTAGAAAGATCTGGGAGAGAAAAGGGCCAATTGGATAACATCCCTACAAGAATATGACCTTGAAATCAAGTCTGCTAAAATTGTCAAGGGGAAAGGATTGTGCAAGCTAGTAGTTGAATCAACACATGACAAGGTAGAAGAGGACGAACTTTAATAATATAAAAATCTATTTGAAAGGGAAGTCTATTATATCCCTGTTAACAGTGACCAATGGTGTTATGAGATGAAGTATAATCTAACCCATGTGATAGCTCCACATTATATGGAGATAACTAAGAAGAGAGCTCTCAGACTTAAGTCTGCATAGTACCATCTCATCCAAGGAATTTTATGCAAAAAAAATTATGATGGTGTCTACTTGAGATGTCTTGAGAAGGAGGATGTTGATAAGGTGTTATTTGAACTTCATGACAACCCTACTAGAGGGCATTTCAAAGGTGACACTATAGCTCGTAAAGTGCTTAGAGTAGGCTATTATTGGCCTACCTTGTTCAAGGACTCTCATGCATATGCCAGGAAGTGCCAGGAATGCCAAAGGTCAGCTATAAAATAAAGGAAATGTGTTTTTCCTCTTCAACCAACTACCATTGAATGTCCATTCCAACAATGGGATTTATATGTGATAGGATAAATTAATCCCAATTCCTCTAAATTGCACAAGTACATCATAACATCGACATACTATTTCATTAGATGGACTAAAACAAACCCTTTGAAGACTATCAATGAAAATCAGGTGATATGTTTCCTTGAAACTTTCATTATTACTAGATTCGGTGTACCTAAGTCTTTAGATTTTGATAATGCTAAGTACTTTTCTTCATTGAAATTTACTGAATATGCTCTTGAAGGAACACAAAAATCAAATATTCAGCTAATTATTATCCCCAAGGGAATGGGCTAGTGGAATCCACCAATAAGAATCTAATCAAGATCCTCAAAAGGACTATAATTGATCACCAAATAAATTGGCATTTAGCCCTCCTAACACTCTATGGGATGATAGAGTGACACCTAATTCCTATATGGGTAACTCCCCCTTTTTCCTTCTTTTTGGACAAGAAACAATTTTCCCCACTCATACATTTTTACCTTCATTGCAACTTGCTCAATCTGTTCAAGACAAAGAGTGTCAAGCAATGCAACAAAGGTTCAATATGCTTCTGAAAATTGAAGAAGAAAGGAAAAAATCCAAAAGAAACTTAATGCAACATCAATAAGTGATTAAAATGTGGTTTGATCAATCATATGTAGGAAACAATGATTTCCAAGAAGGTGATACTGTCCTTAAATGGGATAAAGCAAATGAAATGAAAGGGAAACATACAAAGTTTCAAAATCTATGGATAGGTCCATATCAAATTCATTAGAAAATTGGACCAACTCAAGACATTTGAGGGAGACATGGAGGATCTCCTTGTCAATGGAAAAATGCTTAAATGATACTTCTCCTAATCACCTCAAGTGATGTAGTATTGTACATAGTAGGATTATATTCTCTTTTGTAAATATTTTTGAATGAAACTTTACCAATTTTTCCCCTTTCTATTTTCAGTTTTGTTTTTCCCATTTCACTTACAATAAATCCATTACTGATCTGGCATGTTTCATGCACAAGACTTGACTTATTGTAGATTATGTTACAGAGTAAATTGCTCTTATTATGTCTAAATAACTATTTGGGTGACATAAATACTTTGCATTCTATCATAATACCAAAAATGATTACACTTGATGGGAGAGATCCAAGATGCTCTGTTTTGGAGAAAACCCCAAACTACAGACACGTTGTTTATTAGAACTTAAAGTTCAATATGGTTTTTTATCTGCAGGATCACTCTCACCCTTAGTTCAAGATCCTACATTTACAAAGCATATGACAATTACATGTGTCTTCTGGATAATACTAGTGAGACTTCCTTGTTATTTGAACATAAAACCTAATCAATAATCTTCTTGGGCAGGACTGATGAGGATGGAATACTTACTGAGACCAACATA
>ML785730.1:330583-392238 GCA_009831015.1 Picea engelmannii
CCCTTCCTTACTACTTTATACACATGCTTCTCTAGATTTACCACAAAGCACATGACCTTATCAAATTTTAAATAAAAATATATATAGGGCATGCCCCAAAGGTCTAAAAAGTGCAATCAAAATTCTTTAAATTTGATTAGTCCCTTCCCCAATAAGGGTAGTTTTTTTATATTAAGTCAAATCATCGTGTCTTCGTCTTTGTATTAGTTTGATCACTTTTGTATAAAAAAATTTCGTTTTACCAATTTTCCTTTTATTAATTTAATTTTGTTTTAGAAATAAAACAATTTTTAAATTTCAATGACTTTTTTTTATTGCCTTTAAATTATTGATGTGATTAAATAGGCTTTAGTATGTGGCCATATGTATAAATTTTTTTATAAATAAAACAATTAATAATTTAATTTTGTTTTAGAAATAAAACAATTTTAAAATTTTAATGACCTTTTTTTTTATTGTATTAAATACGCTTTAGTATGTGGCCATATTTATAAATAAAACAATTTGGAAGCGAAGCCCATGGCACAATCAAACGTGAGCTCTCTTGTGGACTATTTGTCTGGCATGCCTATGAAGCAAGGGGAGCTCAGGGAATCTCGATCTACGTCAGGGTCAAAAGTGATAACAATGGGAGTCGACCAGAGGTTGAATTCCATGAGCCCCATGGCGCCATAACGAGAGGTTGTAGTACTCTCATAGTAGAGTAATAAGCATGAAAGGAGAGGTTGTAGTACTCTCATAGTAGAGTAATAAGCATGAAAGGTCATGAATAGAACAATAGTTAAATGCTAAAATATAACAAGGGATCAATTAGTAGTAGAACCAACCACTAGAATTTTACATTCATTTTAAACATTAATCCCTTGTTCAACCTTTTTAAAATTGATATCTTATTCCATAAAACAAAAAAAAATCAAAATCATATTACTCCATTTTTAATGTAAACATATGAGCGGAGGGAACATATTCAAATGGTATTACCATTTCAGGGTAATGTAACTCCATGTGAAAAAAATCAAGTATTTATTTCTTAGTTTCATTTCAAAATTTTGTTGGAATATCGACGTATATATAATCTAGTGGATATGCAACCAGGGATGAAAGTCATTTCCATACCTTGCTACTGAAAATTGAAGACATACACAGAAAGAAAATTATGACAACTTTATGATCTATTGAAATACAAATGGATCATTTCAGGAAAAAGATCTTATACTACACTTGTATTGGTAAGTGAAGATGGAAGAATGAAGTCAAACACAAATTATAATGCATTATATAAAGCCACATTCAAGAATAATTCTCAATTCTATATATAGATCTAAAAACCATGCACAAGATCTAAAAACCATGCAAACACATGAGAAAAGAAAATAACTCTCTTTTATTCCTTCTCCATCGTCACTATTACAATGGAAGTTCAACCCTTTATAACTATTATATGAGATTTTCGCAAAGAACTAATTTTAGAAAAACAACTAATTTTAGGAAATGATCTCATGACTCTCAAACTGGCCAATAACTAAGAGCTAACTAGAGCGACATTATTTGTCAATTCACTTTTCTGATTAAGTTCATAAACTAAGGGATAATTGATAATTAAAAATTTAAAAATTCTCGTAAAAATACTAAAACCCCAATTTGAGGCCTTATATGAAGGAATTTGGCCTCAGAAAAGTGTCGAGATGATGTTTAATCTAAATGATCAAATCGACACGACAATGAACTCTTTGAGACACAAATCCCTGTAAACTTTCATCCCAAACAGATAACCAAGTCAAAAGTTAAGACCCTCGAAAAATCCCTACATCATTCTCCTTTGGTTGAAAAGAACACAACTCCTCCAAGTTACTATCTTCAAACTATTGCCACTTATCGGGGTCTAGGTTCAACAAGTCCCCCTCTATAATCCATGTACTCTCTGTTGGTGCTATGCCTTCCCACTGGACCAAATATTGGTTGTATTGGCCTTGTCGAGTATGATGGGTCTTCTTATCTCAAATATGCACAATCTTTTCCATTTTCTTGATCAGAATGACCTATTTCCAATCCAACTGTTCCCCTCTGTCATCACCCAGATCATCCCCATGGAAGATATACAAATCATAAATGTTAAAAATAGGGGAGATATCAAGATCAACTCATAAATCGACCCTATAAACATCATCATTGATTTTCTTGAGAATCTTGCAATGACCAATTTTCTTATACTTCAATTTGTGGTAGATTCCTCTAGGAAACCTTTCTTTCTGTAAACAAACCATCACCAAATCACCTTCATTGAATACCTGGTATCACTAGTGAGCATATTTTATAATTTTGTTATGTTCATTACTGGCCTGCAATTTTTGTCTTACCTGTTGTTGCAACTGTTGAATGTGTTATGCAAATGTTTCTCCATCATCACTGAATTTATCCCCAATTGGTAGCTGGACCAAATTTAGGAAACCCATAGGATTTCTACCGTAAACAACCTGAAATGGAGATTTACCTGTTGATCTCGATATCTCCCCAATGTTTAATGTTTCTGATTTGTATATCTTCCATGAGAATGATCTGTGTGATGATAATGAGGCGGAGGTGGATTGGCAACAAACCATTCTGAGCAAGAAAAAGGAAAAGATTGCACATATTTTAGATAATAAGACCCTTCATACTCGACAAGGCATGTAGTTTTTGTCTCACCTATTGCCTTTGTTTCCTGAACAAACTCTCTTTTTAACAATATATTCTCATTTTTTCCCTCATCCTTAAGGGGCAATAAGACGACTTTCGATCCATCCTTCCAAAAGGTGTAGGTATTCTTTCCTCCATCATGCATGAATTTTATGTCATATTTCCAAGGCCTCCCTAATAATAGATGACATGCATCCATCAGATTGACATCACACCATACTTCATTTTTATAAGTCTTACCAATGGAAAACTTGATCAAACATCTTTTGTTAATGGTGACTTCATTCCCATTTTTGAACCATGCAATTTGGTAAGGATGGGGATGTGTTTCACAACTTAATTTCAACTTATATACCATCTAAGCATATAGGGGCTTTCGCAGTGCAAGATATTAGATATTATTTTTGGGATTAATTGCGTGCTTGAGCCAGAGGCGTCTTGGGATGGGTGACCACCTGGGAAGTCCTGGTTACCGAGTGCAAGCCCCGAAAGTGATGATTGATGCTATGCGATTCATTTCGTTGGTTTCAATCCCATTTCTTCACCCCTGTGAGCATCACCTGATGCAATGAGTGCTAAGTGGACTATTAAAATCATGAGAATTATTGGTCAGTTGCGACTAATACTCATGAATATGGGTCATAGATTAATGACTTACACTACGCAGTTAATCCCAAAAATAATATCTTATATACCATCTATTTAGAAACCATATTCTCACAACTGCCACTATCGACAATAACTTGACATACCTTTCCCCCGAAAGTGCATTTGGTTTGAAAAATATTTGTCTGAAGCCAAGAATATTCATTGTCGTTACTCTGCATTTTCTCTTTTTCGGGAATCACCATTGACCTCCGTATCATGAGACTCTCCCCCATATCAGGCAGGACTTCAGATTCAACTCCTTCTTCTTCATTCTCATCTTGGACCAAGTTCAAACTAGGTTGTTGTCCTTGCTTCAGATCTTGCATGTTATAATTTGGGCATTCAAATGCTTGATGACCCTCTGCACAAGACCTGGAACACACATAAGGTCCTCCTCTTCCACCATCGTAACCTCTACCCCTCATAAATTCTCTTCCTCGTGGTTGATTCAGGTTACCTTGTTGAGTATATTATACTTTCTCGTATCCTTGGGATGATTCGCCTATGTCATAGTTAAAAATACCATTATCATTGATTGATATTTCAAAATTCAGAAATACTTCTTTCATGTCTTCTTTCTAACATTCTTTTCCACCCATGGTTTTTCTTAGTATTAAATATCTCTCTTCACTTCATTGAGTGATTCACCACGAAGCACTCTTTTTTTGGCCATTCAAGACCACCCTGCTCCAACTGAAATGCCACCGTTTTCTATTTGCACATGTACCTTGCTTTTGTTGTGCACTGTGATAATAGGGGCATCTTTCTTGCTTGTGTAATTTTAGACAAGAGTTGTTATACCATATCTAACAATTCCTTCTTCCTACATTCCCATGATTTCTCATAGAGATAACTAATCCAACCATAAGTCACACCTCATCTCATGATATCCTTTCTCCTTCTCTTGCAACAATATTTTGTTTCCTTTACTATATTTCTATCTTCAAGGTTATGGAGTTGTCCTTGCTTCTTGTGCATGCAATGGCACTCTTTACTTGTTCGGTTCATACTCTATGTGAAATATCTATTGACATTCCTTTGCAAGCCATTCAATCTTTATAGCATTTGAATACTAATATTCCTTTGCTTTTATTTAGACTCTTGACAATTGCAACACCTTCCCTGCACTTTCCTTTGCAAAAATTCTCATAGTGTCAGGATCTTGCCTATCTCTTCTTTGATTTGACTCTGTATCAACACTCCCCATGCCAACATGCTGACCTATGATCTCTTCCTCATGGCTGTAAGATCCTTGAGCATATTCCATAACTCCATTCCTTATATAAGAACTAATGTTTCTTTCTGTACTTCTAATTCTACAAGAAAATTGCATGTAATAATCATTGTTAGGACATGCATATTATAAAACATCTCATTAATTAGAATACATGTTATTTTTTCATCAATTTATGAAGGACATATTGCACTAATTCGAATTTTGATTTTCTTGATGAAGTCCTCCCCGAAATATCTTCCCAACGACTGTAATCTTGCTCTAAATCGAGCTCTGGTTTGAAAGTTATATCCCTTCAAAGTTCTTGTACATGCCTACAACATCTCTGGAGATCCGAAGTTCTGAATTATTCTCTCTCTCCAAAATCCATGGTGGGGATCGATCTACCTTTAGATCTGATGGTCCTCATCAAAAGCGCACGAACTACTGATAATTAAGTCCCTTACAACTTCACATTTCACTTCTGCTCTCCTCCGTTGATCTATCTTAATGGATTCATAGTGGATCTAAGTCATATTTCTTCTTCATACCTTCCATGAACCCACCACCGACACTTAGTTTTTTTTTTTTCCTTCGCGGAATCACAGACTCATAAACTTGTAACTTTCTTTTCATAAGTTCATCTGAAAAGTCTCAACACTTAACCATTTTCCCACTTCTTCAGACTCGCAGACACACAGACTCACAAACTCAAGGTATTGTAACCTTTCTTTCATAAGTCCATCTGAAAATTATCAACACTTAATCATTTTTCCACTTATTTGGACTCACTTACTTTCGGACTCACAGACTCATGGTCTTGTAACTTTTCTTTCATAAGTTCATCTAAAAAGGCTCAACACTTAGTCATTTTTCCACTTCTTCAGACTCACAGACTCATGGACTCACAGACTCACAATTTTGTAACTTTTCTTTCATAGGTTCGTATGAAAAGTCTCAACACTTAGTCATTTTTCCACTTTTTCGGACTCGCAGACTTGCAAAATCACAGGCTCACAATCTTATAAATTTTCTTTCATAATTCCATCCAAAAGTCTCAACACTTAGTCATTTTTCCACTTTTTAAGACTCACAGCCTTGTGAACTCACGGGCTCACAATATTGTAACTTTTCTTTCATAAGTCCATCCAAAATTCTCAACACTTTGTCATTTTTCCATCTTCGTGGACTCACAAACTCATAATAAGTCCCAACACTTAGCCATTTTTCCATCTTCGCGGACTCACAAACTCATAGACTCATAATAAGTCCCAACATTTAAGCCATTTTTTCGTCTTCATGGACCCGCGAACTCACAGACTCATAATAAGTCCCAACACTTAGTCGTTTTTACCTTTGCAGACTTGTGGACTCATAGACTCATAATAATTCCAATACTTAACCATTTTTATAACTTTGTGGATTCACAGACTCATGGACTCAATGACTCACAGACTCATAATAAGTCCAACACTTAGCCATTTCTACCTTTGCGGACTCGTGGACTCATAGACTCACAAACTCACAATAATTCCAACACTTGGTCGTTTCTCTAACTTTGTGGACTTGTAGACTCATTGACTCACAGACTCATAGTAAGTCCAACACTTAGCCATTTTTTTGATTTTCTTATGTTTGAAATTTCCAAAGGGGCTCAATTCTTCACATTTCCCTTGAAATTCCTCTCAATTTTACTGTAGTAATTTGAACAAATGAATTTCAGACATCTTTTTTCCAGCATTATGTCAAACAATTTTCTTGCATAGTCTGTAATTTTCACTTCTTCATTCCACTAATTGGCCCATCCAGGCTCAGTGTTGAAAAATGGTCTCTGATACCACTTTGTAATGTACCCAACCACCAAAGCTGGTCACTCCATGCAAAAAAATTCTCTTTAACAACTCTGATACCATAATGTAACGTGCCTAATGCTCAGTTGAGAAGCATTACATGCAGAAACTCATTAAATTATTAATATTTACTGTTAATTAAATTTATGTATTTTACCAGCCATAGATCACACACAATATTGACACTACTACACATTGAAAAAATTGCGACAACTACTTGCGACGAAAGTACTCTTTCGTTGCAAAATTCAAGTGAAAAAGTTCAATTTTTCAATTTTGATATAAATCGACCCCATATTCGTCGCTCTATCGACGGAAGAAAACTTTCTTCTGTTTTGCGACGATAATCAAGATGGTGGACTACTGTCTCAATTTCGTCAAACTAGTGTTTTCGTCGCAAGAGCGACGATCACTTTTGACCGTTATACATTTTAACAAAGTCTAAATTGATATAGTCAAAGTTCGTCGCAAGAGCGACAAACGCTGACTTGACCGTTATAACCGTTCTCGTCTTTGACAAAGTGACCTAAATATAACAAATAGATAGGTAAAAAAAAATAAATATTTAGGTCACAGTCGTCGCAATTGCGACGATGGTCACCTAAATTGACCTATAAATATTTGACGATTTAAAGATGTTGCGACAATCTTGCTATAACAATGACGGTTCCGAAAGGGTATTTTTGTGTGGAAGAATGTCACAAAATATAGTTAGAGGCGGGGAAAAAATTAAAGTGGGTGAAAAGGGTGATATTAGATGTTATTTCCCTTGCAAAAAATGTTGCCTCATATGTCCCGTAAGAATTTTAATAGAAACAACTACAAAACATTGTAGGAAATATGGGCACATTGATGGCGGATCGAATCAATATCGTCCCATGGTAATTATCTATATATTCATTATCTTTTTTTATTTTGTCAATTTTATATAAAATTACATATATGTATATATATTGTTTGAATGTTTTTTATAGTATACACTAATTTTGCATGATTGTTTGTAATTATAAAGTTAGAGTTTCCCTCTAACATTCCACAGAATATTGCACCAAGTATTAGTAGAAATGATGTTGTACAAGCTAAGGAACATTGTGACCAAGCAAATGAGGATCTCATGGAAGAATATGATGGGACAAATCAAGTTAATGATCCCATGGAAGAATATGATGGGAAAAATCAAATGATCCAAGATTTGTTTTCGCAGCCGGATGAGGATGGGGACAATGATGGTATTTATGATGAAACTCTATTAGAAAAGACAAATAAACAACTTTATGAAGGATCAAGAGAAAATATTCTCTCCGCTACATTGCTTCTAGTGAACTTAAAGGTTATGAATAATTTGTCGAACACTTGAATGACACAGATCCTAAGGTATGCAATATGTTTCATCTCATATTATACATAAATGTTGATTTTTTTCAATTTGTTTTTAGTGTTAATTAATGTGTAAAATAAGAATGCAATTTTTACAATTAATATTCTTACATTAACTAGTTATTTGTTATGTTGTAGATTGTTAGGTTAATTTTTGTTACCATCGTCAAATATTTTACCTTGCACATATCGAGGTTTGCATGCCATTATGAAAGACATTGGAATGGATTAACAAGCTATAGATGCATGTCCTAATGATCATATTATATATTATGGACAACATGCTTCGAAAACAGAATGTCCACAATGTCTTATCAATAGATATCGAACCGATCAAGTAACAAAAAGGGTGTCTCGAAAGGTTCTTCGTCATATTCCCATAATTCCACATTTGCAACGATTGTTCAGGTGTGAAAGAATAACACAATTTATGGATTACCATGCATGTAATATAAGTAGAGATGGTGTTCTTCAAATTCCTGCCGATGGTTCTGCATTTAGGGAAATTGAGGAAAAATGGGCAGATTTCAAAGATGAACCTCGTAATGTAAGGCTTTCATTGGCAGCTGATGGTGTTAATCCATTCAGAGAACTAAGGTCTATTTACTCAGTGTGGCCTATTTTTGTTATCAACAATAACATTCCTCCTTGGATGTCAATAAAGAGGGATCACATAGTGTTGACAATGATTGTCCCAAGTATTTCTTTACATTAATTTTTTGAATGTAACATTTTCATTTGTTTCAATTTTTTCATAATATCTTTTGTTTATTTATTTACTTATATATATTACAAGCTATCATTCCTATAGTAATTATGTGTAATTTCAAACAATTAGGTAAGTACCAAGTTAAAGATATGAATGTGTATATCGAGCCTCTTATCGACGAGCTACTAAAGTTATGTGTTGGCATCACAATGTATGACATATGTAAACCAATCGGGGAGAAGAAATTTAAATTCCGTGGAATACTTTTATGGACAATTCATGATGCCCCTGGACTAACACATTTTTGTGGTATGTAGCATTCTAATATTTCTCTTTAATACTATATAATTTTTTAATGTTATAATAATGGTGCATGTTTAATTTTTAAATAATCTCATCGTATAATTGACATTAATCCATTTGTTGCAGGTCTTCAAACAAAGGGTAAATTTGCATGTCTAGTTTGTGGCCCTAAGATGAAGTATCGTCATTCAAAAAGTTTAGGAAAGATGGTGTTTGATGAGTATAGGCACCTTCTTCCTAAGAACCATAGGTATCGTACTACTAAAAAAACATATTTTCAATGGGAAAGAAGAGACTGGTTTAAAACCATGAAGAATGACACCTCACCTATGGAGGTTGGAATATAATAGAAATTGTCAAGGTATTCAATTTCATAATGTATCGTAGATAATGTAATGTTTTGAATGTTTATTTTAATCATTGAATTTATTTTACCGTATTTGATAATTATTTTTGTGATTTCTTATATGCTTCATGAAGGCTGCAATCATCATGAAGGTATTAATAATGGGCTTCCACGAGGAATGAAATGTTATCCCGCTCAATTCATGAGGTTTCCCTACTATGAGGAGCTAAAAATAGCGCATTTGTTTGATACAATGCATATCGGGAAGAATGTGACTAAAACGTTATGGCGAATCATAGATGGTAGGAGGGACAAAGGAAAAGTTGTCAAAATTTGTACTAACATTCAAGAAGCCAATCATGCAATGCGAAGTGTGATCCGATATTAAAATAGATCATATGGATTACTAGACCAAAATAACATTTCATGGTTATTCAAAGCAATGATGTAAAAGAGGTCATTCAAAGAATTAAATTTCCCACGGGTTTTGCTTCAAACACAAAAAATATCTTAACGAAGAAAGGTGAATTTGGTGGAGTAAAAACACATGATTGGCATACCTTCATTAAGGTAATAATTTTGGTATACATATTTATATATATTGGCCTTATACACTTTTATTTATTTTATTTTTTCTTGTCTACTTTGGTCAAAACAAATAACGATTCATTTTATTGTTACAATATGTTCTACCGCTATCTCTCCCAAACGACTTTGACAACAACATCAAACAAGTTATATATGATCTTGGAAAATACATGAGGTAAGTAGTTGTGATTTATATGCAAAATGTCCTAATTTCAAATTATTGTTGTACTTAATGACACATGTTTTACTTGTAATGTAATATTTTATATTATGTTATGTTGAAACATGTTATTTTCTTGTGTCATGATCTCATGTGGATGGTTTTCATTGAAAGAAATCCATGAAGATGATATACAGTATTGGAAGAGATAAATTCCTCGTATAATGTGTGAAATGAAAAATTATATACCTCCAACATTTTTCAATGCACAAGAACACTAGCTCATACACCAAGTTGAGGAGATTGAAATTTGTGGACCTGTTCACACAAGGTCAATGTGGATGGTGGAGAGGCACTTGAAATCATTGAAGGCATTGGTTAGACAAATAGAATGTCTCGAGGGTTCTATGATGGAGGGATATATGGTATATCAATCCATGGTGTATATTAGTCAGTATCTTCCTAAATTAGCAGCGCCAACTATGCATGCAGTGGATCACATTTGGGATGTGAACTCCATCAAAACATTTGAAGATCGGGAACATCTGTTGGGGCAAGGTAGAATGAAAAAAATGAGAGGTAATATATTAATAATTGTGAAAATTTATATTAATAATACATATAAAGTTTCATTTTTTGTGTATATGATCATACTCATTAATATATTAATATAATTTATTTCATAAATTATAAATATTTATAATTACCTGCATATTGGACGTTATAACTAATATTTAATATTGGTGAATTATGTTTTTTTGATTCAATTGCTCAAGAGTGGGATGCACTACATTTAAACATTGCAAATAATCTTGACTGGATGAATGTATGGATTGAAAGATGTAAACAACATAATGGAGGTAGGTTATCATGGCAACGACTGTCTGATTTGGTTAGAGAAGCTCGTCGTAACGAAGATGCCAATGTTATGCAAAGGGAATTTGATTTAGCATATGGTTTGAAAGATGGACATGTAAGAAAATTCGCCCATTTTATTCAGTTATTTTATATTATATTAATGTGACTACATGTGTACTGTATTTTTCAGATACTTTCAAAGTTATATAAATATATGTTAGTTTATTAATTGACAATGCATCTTTTACATATCTGACATATTGCAGTTGAAACGCCACAAGGCTATGTGGTGCAATGGTTGTAAATTTCGCATCAAACAATTGGATGAAATCAGGAACACTTTTGATAGTGGGATAACTGCAGTATTCCAGGTCACTAATGTTTCCTCTAGGAGTGATAAACATCCCCGAGAATCCGAAAATAGATACTATGGGTATTTAAACGATATACTTGAGTGTGACTTTAATTCCTTCAAATTAGTTATGTTTGATGTCAAATGGTATAGGTTACGAATGCATGAATGCGATGAGGAAAGAACTGTTATTCAACATGCCAATGGATTTCCAATGATTAAAACAACGGTGTTTGAAAGAGGACATGATCGCTATGTTTTTCCAAGCCAATGTGAATAGGTTTTTTACTCAAATGTTCCAGGTGAAAGGGATTGGTCATTTGTTGTTAGATATGATCCAAGAGGAAGGCCAATTAAGTATACTCATTTACAGGAAGAAGATGATATTGAATATCAAGAAGATGATTCGACAAATTAGACAAAGCCGAAATATCATGGAGGGTCGACAAATGAAGAAGACGAAGAAGATCATGATCCAGGCATAGGAGACAATATTGCAATTCTTGATGATGATGTCGATGAAAATATGATCGAAAATGACATTGATGAAGATGAGGATATCATCAATCCTTTCAACATCGTTTCTTAACCGGATGATGATACATATGTCAAGTTCAATGAAGAAGATCAAGATATAGAATAAGGATGATTACACAGATGTTGAGGTTGGATTAGGTACGTGACTATATAATATTTTAATTTGTATGAATTATTCTCTTAAAATAATTTACTTATAATGGCATGGGTTAATTACATGTTTTTAAGTTTTATGCGATGTTTTTATATCCTATGTTACATGTTGTTTAATTATTATTTGAAACCTGAAAATAGTTTCCAATATACTAAAGTACGTGGCAGACTAAAAATATCATTTAGAAACACATAATTTCATGTACCTTCATAAATTTTTGTTTTTGTATTTTCCATGAATGAATCTTAATAGGACATTGTTTTCGATTATTTTCTATTTTATAGATTGGGTTTTGGGGATCAATTGAGAGTGATGTGAGGGGGAGGGGAGGGGCCATATGAGCTTCCACCTTCATGTGGTTGGCCTTGTTCAGTAGAGGATAAATTATTCTTGAAACCAAGAGAAGCTCTTTCATTTTTATACCATCATGATCGTATAAGATTTCATCAATATTGTTGTCACAGTATTGCATGCATCAATGAAGTTTCGATGAACGTGTTTGTCATTTCTATATAATTTTTTTTTGAAACCCTAATTTTCTTTCAAAGTACACAATTTGGTTGACGCAAGTTTTAATCTTGCATCAGTCTTTCTTCATTTTTCTTTCAGGTTCTACATTAATGTATATACAATGTATTTGTTTCATAGTTGTACTGATGAAAAATCCCTCTTTTTCGATGATTGCTTAATCAATGCCATAAAAATACACCCTTGCAGTACTAGATGCTAGGACATGTGTAATGTCGAACAATTTTTACAAGGAACAAGGAACGGAAATTGTATGAGGACTAGACACCGACAATAGTGACCTGTGAATGGGGCCAACGTTGAATTTTTTTCAAACATTTTCTATATGCACTGAAATATGTCATGGATAGACTATTCACATACCTTAACGATATGGGAGGGTTTCTGGACTCAAATTTTAATGACACACCCACTTTCTTCCATCATCAATTCATCATGTAAACCATAAACCCTAATTTTCTTTCAAAGTACACAATTTGGTTGACGTAAGTTTTAAGTTTTCGTCAGTCTTTCTTAATTTTTCTTTCAGGTTCTACATTAATGTATATAAAATATATCTATGTCATATTTGTGATGAAAAATCCCTCTTTTTCGTTGATTTATTAATTAACACCATAAAAATACTAGAGGTGGGCAATAGTGACATGTGAATGGGGCCAACGTTGAAATTTTTTCAAACTATATATGTATGCATTGCAATTTGACTTGGATAGACTATTCACATGCCTTAACGATATGGGAGGTTTTTCTGGACTCAAATTTCACTCACACACCCACTTTCTTCCATCATCATATCATCATGGAAACCATAAACCCTATTTTTCATATGTTCTAGTAGATATGTTAATGATTCCAAATTTCATATATGTATTTGACTCAAGGTCCAGCTAGCTTGCAAAGTATCAAATTTTAATTCAAGTTGATAAACCAAATATGAAATGAATCCAAGAATCATTTGACATCGTCACAAGAGAGACAAATGTAAATAATCTTGTGATGAATTAGCTATACTATCGACGAAATTTTTTTGTCGATAGTATAGCTAATTCGTCGCAAGAATATTGTGTCTAGTTTGAATGGTGTTACATGGTTTGCAAGGAGTGTAGGGATTATATTATGGTGCAATCTAGTGTATTCTATAAGAACAATCTCTATGCCAAACCTCAAAATGGATAGTACCATATCTTGTTCATAAGACAAATATTCTTTGTATGTTTCCTTTGTGGTGGCTCAAGCCCTCGGTACACATGATGCCTAACAATGAAATGTAACAATTTGACTATTGAATGATAGTGTTACGTCACCCATGGTTAAGGAAATAAATTAAGGTTCTTAGGTCCTATTTGAATCTTCTTAGAATTGAGATTCGTTACATAGTCCTTGAAAAAAGACAAAAGAATTATGTAGCGGATATTAATTTGGTCTTCGTGTGGGACATTTTATGCCATTAGTATGTTTTGTACAAAAATAATGGATCTTGGGGACTAAAACATGGTCAAGGAACGAGGAACAAGGAACAAGGAAAAAGTAACTAGGAACGAGGAACACATAACAAGGAACAAGGAACAAAAATTGTACGTGGACTAGAAACCGACAACAGTGATCTGCGAATGGGGCCAACGTTGGAATTTTTTCAAACAGTTTATGTATGCACTGAAATTTGTCATGGATAGACTATTCACATGAATTAATGATATGGGAGTTTTTTTGGACTCAAATTTGAATGACACACCCACTTTCTTCCATCATCAATTCATCATGTAAACCATAAACCCTAATTTTCTTTCAAAGCACACAATTTGGTTGACGCAAGTTTTAAGTTTTCGTCAGTCTTTCTTCATTTTTCTTTCAGGTTCTACATTAATGTATATACAATGTATTTGTGTCATAGTTGTGATGAAAAACCCTCTTTTTCATTGATTTCTTAATCAACACCATAAAAATACTAGAGGTGGGCAACAGTGACATGTGAATGGGGCCACCATAAACCCTTTTTTTTCATATGTTCTAATAGATATGTTAATGATTCCAAATTTCATATTTGTATTTGACTCAAGGTCCAAAATATCTTGCAAAGTGTCAAATTTAAATTTCAAGTTGATAAACCAAATACGAAATGAATCCAAGCATCATTTTATATCGTCTCAAGAGAGACGGATGTAAATAATCTTGCGACGAATTAGATGTACTATCGACGAAAAAAGTTCGTCGATAGTATAACTAATTTGTCGCAAGATTATTTACATTTGTCTCTCTTGATACGATATAAAATGATGCTTGGATTCATTTCGTATTTGGTTTATCAACTTGAAATTAAAGTTCGTTGATAGTATAACTAATTCGTGGAAAGAATATTGTGTCTAATTTGAATGGTTTTACATGGTTTGCAAGGAGTGTAGGGATTATATTATGGTGAAATAGAGTGTATTCTATAAGAACAATCTCTATGCCAAACATCAAAATGCATAGTACCATATCCTGTTCATAAGAAAAATATTCTTTGTATGTTTCCTTTGTGGTGGCTAAAGCCCTCGATACACATGATGCATGGCAATGAAATGTAACAATTTGACAATTGAATGATAATGTTATGTCACCCATGGTTAATTAAATAACTTAAGGTTCTTAGGTCCTATTTGAATCTTCTTATAATTGATATTTGTTACATAGTCCTTGAAAAAAGACAAAAGACTTATGTAGCAGATATTATTTTGGTCTTCGTGTGGGACATTTTATGCCATTAGTATGTTTTGTACAAAAATAATGGATCTTAGGGACTACACCAGGTCAAGGAAAGAGGAAAAAAGAACAAGGAAAAAGTAACGAGGAACGAGGAACAGAGAACAAGGAACAAGGAATGGAAATTGTACGAGGACTAGACATCGACAACATTGACCTGTGAATGGGGCCAACGCTGGAATTTTTTCAAATAGTTTCTGTATGCACTGAAATTAGTCATGGATAGACCATTCACACTCCTTAACGATATGGGAGGTTTTCTGGACTCAAATTTGAATGACACACCCACTTTCTTCCATCATCAATTCATCATGTAAACCATAAACCCTAATTTTCTTTCAAAGTACACAATTTGGTTGACACAAGTTTTAAGTTTTGGTCAGTCTTTCTTTATTTTTCTTTCAGGTTCTACATTAATGTATATATAATGTATCTGTTTCATAGTTGTGATGAAAAATACATATTTTTCGTTGATTTCTTAATAAACACCATAAAAATACTAGAGGCGGGAAATAGTAACATGTGAATGGGGCCAACATTGAAATTTTTTCAAACTGTATCTGTATGCATTGCAATTTGACCTAGATAGACTATTCACATGCCTTAACTATATGGGAGGGTTTTCTGGACTCAAATTTCACTCACACACCCACTTTCTTCCATCATCATATCATCATGCAACCATAAACCCTATTTTTCATATGTTCTAATAGATATGTTAATGATTCCAAATTTCATATATGTATTTGACTCAAGTTCCAACTATCTTGCAAAGTATCAAATTTTAATTTCAAGTTGATAAACCAAATATGAAATGAATCCAAGCATAATTTGATATTGTCGCAAGAGAGACGAATGTAAATAATCTTTGTCAGTAGAGTGCAAGTTCCTCCTACTTGGACTACATATAGACTTCAATTCCGCTTCAAACTCCTTGCCATATGTGCATTGGAAAATCAACAAGGATTTAGATCCTAGAGTCTAAGCAAGAGAGTCAATCCAAAAACCAAGGGTTTCTACAAAAGGAACTAGTCATAAAAATCCAAGGCTAAATTCTCAAGATAATGCTCTAGCATAAGCGTACTAGAATGGTTGGTTTCCTTTATCCAACATTTGAACCCAATTTATACTATCACAAGTTGGTTAAGTTTGTTGGCAATAATAATTAGGGTTGTACAATTGCACGAATCTCGTAAACCCCGCTTAGGAGTGTATAATTAATTCTCATTTTTAACTTTTTACAATTTTTGGAAGACACCTTGCCTTTCTTAAAGGAAAGACATGGGTACTAGAGCATTTCTCAAAGGAAGAATGTCGGCATGAGGAAAATGTTTTTTTAACATATGTCTCATGTGGATCAAAGATGTTCAATTGCTAATATCTTGGGCAACAAGGAATCCATGGTCAGTGGTAACAAAATAATGTTACAACATGAGGTGCTTTCAACTTCAAAACACATGTCCTTTAAGGAGTAGATTTAATGGTTTAATGGTTATTGGCCTCCTTCATCAATGTTGTGCCAATGGATCCACTCAACATGGAAAAAGAATTATGAGATTCCTCTCTGCTCCAAAGGTGTTTTTTTAATTCATATTTTTGATCATGCTGCTTATAAGCAAGTTTTAGAGTAGGGTCCCTGGTTTTGGGGAAGAGTGGGGATTTTTAAATCTCCTTGATTTCCAAATTTTGATCCTAACTCTATGTCAATTACTAGAATGACACTTTGGGTATAACTCCCAAATTTTCCATTTCATTCTTGGTATATATCAATTTTTGAGGATATTGAGAATACTTTGAGCAGTTACATAAAAGCAATTTTGGAGATTTATAATGATATTGTGTACATACAAGACATTTACATGATATTTATCCCCATGCATGAGCTCATCCTTCAAGGGAAAGAGGGACCAAATCCAAATAAAAAAAAATGGAATTTTCCTAAGCAACCAATGTGAGATGATGAAGTTTCTCTTGCTCAGGAAAATACACAACCATTGACTTAAACAAAATTTTATATATTCTTACTAGAATATTTGATTGGGGAACCTTGTCCTCCCTCGAAGGATGGAGTAGAGGCCATTGATATTGTGTTTTCCTTCTCAAATATGAAAATTGTACCTGATGCCCCTCTAGGGGGAATGAAGTGACTTCATGAAACTAACATATATTATTCTGATAAGGATATGAAATCAAAGTGGTCATCGTGATAAGGTTTTTTTATTCATATATCTATATCAATTATACTTTCTAAAAAATTATATATGTTTCGTGTCCTTGAATCTATGAGGATTTACTCCCTCTCTTTTCAAAACATATAAGCATATTTCCAATTAGAAAATCATCATATAAGGTCACAATCAAGATGATGAACTGATTATTAAATAAAATAATTTTAATTAGTATTTAAACCTTCCTTAAATGATTTGCAACAGTGACCTGTGAATGGGGCCAATGTTGAATTTTTTTCAAAATGTTTTTGTATGCACCAAAATTTGACAATATGGATAGAATTTTTGCATGCCTTGAAGATATGTGAGGGTTTCCAGACTCAAATATCACTCACACACCCACTCTATATATAAACCCATCTCATCCTCATTTCGTTTTAATTTTCTCGATCGAATTTTAAAGGAAACAAATATTAAAATACATTGTATTATGGTTAGAGTACATGATGGGAAACAATGCCCTGTGAATGGGGCCAACGTTGAATTTTGTTTCAAAATGTTTTTGTATGCACTGAAATTTGACATGGATAGACTTTTTTTTATGCCTTGACGATATGGGAGGGTTTTGAGACTCAAATATCACTTACACACCCACTCTTTATATTCATTGTCTGTGTCGTTCAGAACCAAAATCATGCCAATTAGGCCCATGATTTTGGTCGTGCTGAGAAGAAGGCAATAGATGAGATTTTGTATTTAAATAATGATTTTGTATTAATATTCTTTATAGAGAAAAAGAGTACTTAGATGAGAGAAAAAATCAAAGACAAGAAATAACTGATATTGAAGCTTCTGCGATTAATCAAGTACTTCTTTATCGATGTTATTGCATTCCCTTATAGTAATAGATGTGAGGATGTGTGTCTCGATCGTATTTTAAAGGAAGCAACTAAAAGAATAATTTCACTTGGCATGGTTATTTTGTAGCTAGGAAAAGGTAGCATGCATCATCCAATCTAGTTTCCTAGTAGAAAGTTGTCAGATTATGAAAGGAACTATAAAACTAGGGAGCATGAAGGACTGGTGATGGAATACACCTTGTATAAGTTAAAACATTACTTACTCACATAAGGCACAGACTTCTTGAATGACGCCATCTATGCACTAGATTAGGAATTTATTATCCATCATCAAAAGTGAACATCACATAATCCACATGCCAACAATATAGTAGAATTGACATTCAACAAGATACTCGAGCATGCATTTACCAAGTTGTGCAATGTACAACATGATGATTGGGACCAATGGGTCCAACATTATTGTGGGCATATAAGACAATTTCCAAGAGATTGACCAAACATACTCCATTCATATTAGTTTATGGGAAGGAAGTCGTGATGTTGTTAGAGTTTGTGGTACCAAGCCTTAGGATTACAGTTGTGACACATATGTCGGATGACCATTCATTGCAATGGTGGTTGTATGAGATATTAGAACTAGAAGAGGATGAATTGATTGCAATATGCATCCATATGGTTGAGAAACAATGACATAAGGCCTGGCATGATCACAACATTTGATGCAGGATTATACAACCAAGATTGTTGGTATTAATCTATGAAAACAAGTTCCTGAAGCACCCTGATAAGATTCAAATGCGTTAGTTAGGACCCTTTAGGATTGTTTACATTAATTATGATGGAGCATTAAATTTGGTGACACTTTATGGTCAACCCCTAAAGGAATTTGTAAATGCTAGTTAGTTGAAGGCATACTATGTCCCATAAGGGTTAGAGGTATCATGAATTCAAAACATTTCACAATATTAGGGTAGAGAAAGAGTTAGGTAGTAGTAGAGGTAGTCATAATTTCTCAATAATTAGGAGGATTGGATAGATATAGTTAGTAGGTGAGACAAGATAGTATGTACTTTATCTAGTTAGTAGGCGAGACATGAGACTGCTAAATTCTTCCAAATCCCACACAATTTGGTTGATAGTTATGATGATTCAATTATTTTTGAAGTCAATTTTCATATTGTCTTCATCATCATGCGCACAGACCAACATGTACCTACCAAATTCCTCCCACTTTTCATTATAGAGGACATTCAAAATGATTTTGTTGCGTTGTGTAGTGGTTGGAGATCCAAAAAAACAAGTAGGAGTGTGCTACAAAAAGGTTGGCTAAAGGACCAAAGCTCAAACAGAAACAAGTGCACCCAACCATAGTGAAAATTGTTGACGAGAAAGGAAAACAATCATGGACTGCACCAATCCCAACCTTTGGTTCTAGCACAAAAGGGCATGATTTTTTTTTTTTGTTTCCTACTAGATCTATTCCCAGAAAAGAGGTATACCCCTCTCAAACACCCCTTCATTCCTCTAGGTGTTGGACCTTTACCAGTCATATAGAGGGCCAATACTATTACAAAAAACAATTCCACCTGATTGCAAGGATGCACTTGTTGGCCTGATTTTTATGTTCCTTTCCTACTTGAAGAAAAAAATCCCCCTCAATTCCTCCTAAAAATACTTTAAAAACCCCATTTTCCTAGTCATGTGCTCCCTATGCACTGACATAGCATGTGATCCCTTGAGGCAGAAAGGGACAAGACTAGTGTTGGAGAAAACACTTTCCTCTCAAAGAGGGAGTGCTAGCTTTTGGTTTCTCCGAAAGTATTTTTCCCTAGTGGAGCAGATCATGTGATGTGGAGGTATTGTGGTCCCCTATCCCCTTCACTTTATTTTGGTTGATTTACATTTGGAGAACTTAGTGGGTGCATGATACCTTGGGTTTATTTCTATGGATATGCACTTTGTGATGTGGTAGTTTGATATATTTTACAAGGGCACACTTATTGAGATAATATAGGGGGCCTTTATCCTATCCATCTCAAAATTGGAGGGTGCTCAATTTACCCATGTCCTCTGGATTTAATGGCATCAGTGTCATCCCCATAGCCAACATTGTTGTCTTCGTCATCATTATCATCATCGACTTTGTCATGGATCATTACTATACTATGTCATCGTCAACATTATATATGTTAATATTATTCTATAATATATTATATATAATATATATATAATATATATTATATGTTGCATAAATAATATATGTTACATATATTATATATATAATATATAATAAATATTACATATATAATATATGTTACATATATTACGTATGTGATATATATTATATATTAGATATATTATATGTTAAACATATATTATATGTAACATATATTATATGTTACATATAATATATGCATAACATATATTATATGTAACATATGATATATTTTATACACATGAATTCCCGCCTGTGGGAATCATATTTTCGAAACACTCTACGTCGACCCTTATTTTCCAAATAGAGACTAAAACCCTGCCACAATTTTTTCAAATAGAGGCGCTAAACTGAAACCTTGCTACGAGGAGGAGATGTGCATAGAGGGCACAAATATCCATGAGAGATATTGGGGGGGATATCCAATTCGAGTTTGCATGCAGGAGGGAACAAAGGATTCGCTTGATTGATGCGAACGAAACCCTGCCACAATTTTTCCAAACAGAGATAGACTGAAACATTGCCACGAGGAGGAGATTTGCATAGAGGGCACAAATATCCGTGAGACATATTGAGGGGGATATCTAGAATAGAGGGCACATAGGATCCGCAAGCCCACTACACGAGGAGGATATCCATTTCGAGTTTTCATGTGGGAGGGAACAAAGGAGTCACTTGATTGATGCGAATGAAACCTAGCGAGAATGGTGAGTTTCACTGTCCCTCTTTTTGGGTCTATCAATATACCAATAGGTCATTTTTTAAAATAAAGATAGCCGACGCAATTTAAATAATTTTTATTGTCCTGCAAATAGTATTAATTGACGACGATCAGCTAGCTCAAACTCGACGATTAGTCCTGATGATGAATCCTGTTTCGGATTCGAAACGTCGACGACGAAATGATACCTACTGTGGATTTTCCGAATAACATATGTGAAACTCCTCACCACAGAAGCTTGAAAACAGCAATATTTGAATATGTTTGCAAACTGTCTATTTCCCAAAAGACCCAAACTATCTATTGGCCAAAATATCCTATTACCACTTCCTTCATGCATGCTTATTTCTCTTCCTATAGTTAGCCAAAAGTATCACAGTTTCATCAACTATTTCTAGCCAGAAGTATCTCACAACTATTTCTTGTACCACAGTTTCATCAATAAGAAATATCTCATACATTACAAGCAAAGACAAGGCACACCAAACTTCTAGTTACCTGTATGAAAATTCCACTCATGCCGAGTTAGTTATATAACCAATACACTATATAGATCATGATTGAGCTTCCATTTCACTACAACTAACTCCTGTAAATATTGAATTGATTCTAATAATATAATTTTCAATCCTATCCTCTACAATGTTTCAAAACTCAGATATTTTACATCCCCTCGAGTCATTCCACAAATTTGGAAATTTAGTTTCATGACTCATTGACACCTAATTACTATGACTAATCACTAATTGGTATTCACTACTTTAACTAAAACCTTCTAGAATTGAACTCCAAAACTAAGGAATTTCAAAATAATTTACAATGAGTTTACAATAACCCCTTATTAAGATGGTTCAGGACCCTAAGGCCTAATCAATCTTTAGAAACTTCTGATGTGAGTAGATGCTCATGCATCAACATGCCTGAGAGAAAATCCAAAAATATCACCAACCATAATTAGGAGAAACCACAAGGTGAAGAGTGCAACTATTGGATCAACTTTGGATGCTCCAATTTGAGAAAGAAATCAAATCAAGTATCTTCAAGTATCTACAAGCACCTTAACAATGCCTATTTGGAACATCACGGAACACATTTCCATGAATTAATCACATCCACTAATACAAGTGGAAGACATTCGTGCTAACTTTAGTGGTTGAGGGAAATTGACCAATGTAGCCTAATATGGAGTATAAATGAGAATGTCAATGTCGCTTGGGGAAGGGTGGCATTTGTTTGACTTATATTTGGAACGAATAACCATATCTTAGGCATATTAATGTCTTATACCAATAGGTCATTTTTTTCTTGATATATTTGAATATGTTTGCAAACTGTCTATTTCCCAAAAGACCTAAACTATCTATTGGCCAAAATATCCTATTACCACTTCCTTCATGCATGCTTATTTCTCTTCCTATAGTTAGCCAAAAGAAACTTGATTTATTTTACTATCAAACTTCTTCATCTTTCCATTCGAGGGAGGTTCTTCTCCTCAAATATGCTCATTTAACACAGAGAAATACATGTCAACATTATTTCACAAATCTCACAACTATTTCTTGTACCATGGTTTCATCAATAAGAAATATCTCATACATTACAAGCAAAGAGAATGCATACCGGACTTCCAGTTACCTGTATGAAAATTCCACTCATGTTGAGTTAGTTCTATAACTAATACACTATATAGATCGTGATTGAGCTTCCATTTCACTACAACTAACTCCTATAAATATTGATCTGATTCTAATAATATAATTTTCAATCCTATCCTCTACAATGTTTCAAAACTCAAATCTTTTACATCTCCTCGAGTCATTTGGAAATTTAGTTTCATGACTCATTGACACCTAATTCCTATGACTCATCACTAATTGGAATTCACCACTTTAACTAAAACCTTCTACAATTGAACTCCAAAACTAAGGAATTTCAAAATAATTTACAATGAGTTTACAAAAACCCCTTATTGAGCTAGTTCAAGACCCTAAGGCCTAATTGAGGCATATGCAATGTTTTGTTGAAATATTGAATGATAGGCATACTTAGCGTTGTAAGATGGAGAAAAGGTTGGATTTCAAAAAAATGATACATACCTGAGTAATAATATTGGGGTTTACAAGGAGATGTAAGCCAAAGGTGGTAAAAACATTGATAATAAGAACTAGTCATAGCATGATTAACAATAATTTTTCATACCTTTTGTTTTATACTTTTCTATTGGCCAAATTAAACTATTGAATTCTTTTTCAATACCATCATATTTACCCATATATTTTCTTGTTGATTTGCATCCATTTATATCACAACCATCTAAACAATAGTTTCCCTCATGCATATTATCACTCCCACCCTCTTGGGTTAAGTATATGCATGTGTGTGCCCCTATATACTCTCTAATATAAAATAGTGTCAAGATTTTTTCTTCCCCCTAGTCACTATTAAAAATTATAAGGACTACAAAGAGGACAGGATGTATTTGAATCATGTTTTCTTAAAAAGAGGAGAGGATGGATTTTTGAATCGTGTTTTCTTTTGGGCCAATGAAGGGGGGCATGAATAGGAACCTAGATGATGTAAATTAATGTTGTATCTTACTTTGAAATCCTTATGTGACATTCCTCTTATGAAACAAGAATTTGTATCATATTTTCTTTATGAGTATTCAAGATGTGTATGGTGGTCTCTATAATCATAATAGTTTATTATGTTAGAAATGATGACATTTGATTCAATGTTGTATAGGTGTACTAAGTGAACTATGAAATTTGCATGGTATTTTTAAAATTTGGGTCATTTTGCAGTACTGCACACATAGTAATCTATCAAGAAATTATTTCTTTGCTTAAAACCTCTTGCTCCTTCCCATAGCTAGTTTTCATCAAAGTTGAATTTATTGCATTTCATTTTCCTCTTGCATGGTTTAAAGAGTCGAGTCAAAACACCATTAGTTTCACAACCACTCCTTTGAGTAACAAAAACCTAAAATCAAGCGCTAATTAAAATTTATCTAGCAACTTTTCTAGGGATCTTCAAACCCATATTAGCTTAGGTGTAGAGATTTAGAATAGGATTGTGAGAATAACTTTCCAAATCTGCTAAACAAACATAAAGCCTTGAGTTAGGGAGTGAAATCTAGTTGGTATATCATTGACTTTGGGAAGCCCTTCTAACACAAGGGTCAATCACAAGGTCGCATTGGGGCCCTCAAAGTAATCAACCCTGCTTGTTTGGTCTTGGTGTCTATTGTTGACTGTCCCCCCTCTTCTTTGGTATAGTAGGTGGTACCATAGAGGCCATAATATTTTAGACTTCCTACACAAGGTGACAACACAGGGAAGGTGGTGTTGTACCTGGGATCGACGTTGGCTAGACTCACTTAGACTCCTTGGAGGGTTTCCCACTGTTCGGTGAGGTAAATTGCACCAGGGCGTTAGTTCGTTAAGAAGGTTTTCAACGTAAATTTCCCACCCGCCGAAACTCAACACCTTCGCGCATTGATTATGCGATGTTGGATTCCATCACCAACTAGTGCTTCTTTGTGATAAGGTTTGTTTGCATGCTTGAATCCTAGATTAATTAGCGTGTGTTGTTTTTTCTCCTTAGTTGGCCTTAGGATTGAGTTTGTGTCTAATGGCATCAGTTTCGGGTTAATTCCTCATTTGATCAATACAAAATATGGATACAATTAAAATAAAAGGTAATAAAGAGGTAACAAATAGCTCATACCTAACTTACGTCTTAAATTCTCCAACATTGTTCTTTACACTCATTGAAACAAAAACCAAATGGAATGGTCTACAGAAGGTCAATGGAGAATGTTATTGGAAAATTCAAAATATTGTCATAAACCCACATCTCACATATTTGTACATGCACCATAGATTCACAATCTTTCATGAAGAGGTCCGGGAGAAATGCCTCCATGAAAAATTGTCCACATCAGAATTGTCCACTACTTCCGAGGGGTTGGCACCCGAGAGTGAGGGGTGCTCTAGCTGAAATCCTATCCCAAGAATCCATCGGAGTTGATGGTTCCTCAATCAAAGTCTTGGTTTTCATTTTATGCCCAGTTGCAAGTTGCATCCCAAACCATTTCGGGGACTCTTGGAAATTCCTCCTTGAGGCATAAAAGCCTAACAGAGTAGCATTTTTGAGATCCATGAGATTTTTAATGCTTTCTTAGGCATGGAATAGGTGACCACATTGTCCATCCTCTCCTGAGGCATGGTTTCATAAATTGGACCCCTAAATCCAAATGTTGCATTGCTTCTTATTGAGCAAAGCACTAGTTATCGAAATTGATGAAAACAAAGATTCTGAGGGGTTGGAACTAGGAGTGAGGGGTGCTCTAGCTAAAATTCTATGCCAGGAATCCAAAAAATATGACGGTTCCTCAATCTAAGTCTCGGTTTTTGTTTTATGCCTTGTTGCAAGTCACATCCCGAACCATTTCGGGGATTCTTGGCCAATTCCCGCTCAGGGCATAAAAGACTAACAGAGCAACATTTTTGAGTTCCGTGAGATGATGCAAGATTTTTTAGGCATGGAATAGGTGACCAAATTATCCATCCACTCCTGAAGCATGGTTTCGTAATCTTCCCCCTTAATCCAAATGTTGCATTGCTTCAAACTGAGCAAAACACTAGTTCCTGAAATCAATGATTAAAACAACTTTTGAGGCATGGAACCCATGAGTGAGGTGTTCAATATATGAAATCCTATCCAAGGAATCCATCGGAGTTGACGGTTCCTCAATCCGAGTCTCGATATTCATTATATTCCCAGTTGCAAGTCACATCCCAAACCATTTCTAGGACTCTTGGCCAATTGCTCCCGAGGACTCTTGTCCAAGAGAAACATTTTTGAGTTTTGTGATATGCTGCAAGATTGTTTAGGCATGAACTAGGTGAATATATTTTCCATCCTCTCCTGAGGCACGGTTTCATAAATTGGACCCCTTAATCCAAATGTTGGTTTGCTTCAAACTGAGAAAAACACTAGTTCTCAAAATCAATGAGTAAAGAAACTTTCGAGGAATGGTACCCAAGAGTGAGGGGTGATCTAGCTGAAATCCTATCCCAATAATCCATCAGATTTGACGGTTCCTCAATCTGAGTATCGATTTTCATTTTATGCCTAGTTGCATCCCAAACCATTTCGGGGACTCTTGGCAATTCCTCCTCAGGGCATAAAATCCTAACGGAGCAACATTTTTGAGCTCCATGAGATTTTTAATGCTTGTTTAGGAATGGGATAGGTGACCACATTGTCCATCCACTCCTGAGGCATGGTTTCGTAAATTGGACCCCTAAATCCAAATGTTGCATTGCTTCTTACTGAGCAAAGCACTAGTTATCGAAATCGATGAAAAAAACAACTTCCGAGGGGTTGGAACCGGGAGTGAGGGGTGATATAGCTAAAATATTATGCCAAGAATACAAAATAGATGACAGTTCCTCAATTTGAGACTCGGTTTTTGTTTTATGCCTAGTTGCAAGTCACATCCCAAACCATTTCGAGGACTCTTGGCCAATTCCCGCTCATGGCATAAAAGAATAATGGAGAAACATTTTTTAGTTCCGTGAGATGTTGCAAGATTGTTTAGGCATGGACTAGGTGACGAAATTATCCATCTGCTCCTGAGGCATTGTTTCGTAAATTTGACCCTTAATTCAAATGATGCATTCCTTCAAACTGAGAAAAACACTAGTTCTCAAAATCAATGATTAAAGCAACTTCTGAGGCATGGAACCCGTGAGTGAGAGGTGATCTAGATGAAATCCTTTCTCAGGAATCCATCAGATTCGACAGTTCCTCAATCCGAGTCTTGATATTTTTTATATGACCAGTTTCAAGTCGCATCCCAAACCATTTCGGGGACTCTTGGCCAATTGCTCCTGAGGGCATAAAAACCTAATGGAGCAACATTTTTGAGTTTTGTGAGATGCTGCAAGATTGTTTAGGTGTGGAATAAGTGACTATATTTTTCATCCTCTCCCGAGGCACAGTTTCATAAATTGGACCCCTCAATCCAAATGTTGGTTTGCTTCAAATTGAGCAAAACACTAGTTCTTGAAATCAATGAGTAAATCAACTTTCTAGGCATGGAACCCGAGAGTGAGGGGTTCTCTAGCTGAAATCCTATCCCAAAAATCCATCGAAGTCGACGGTTCCTCAATCCGAGTCTCGATTTTTGTTTTATGCCTAGTTGCAAGTCACATCCCAAACCATTTCGGGTACTCTTGGCAATTCATCCTCGGGGCATAAAAGCCTAATGGGGCATCATTTTTGAGCTCCATGAGATTCTGCATGCTTGACTAATCATGGACAAGGTGACCACATTGTCCATCCTCTCTCGAGGCATGGTTTCATAAATTGGACCCCTAAATCCAAATGTTTCATTGCTTCTTACTGAGAAAATGACTAGTTATCGAAATCGATGAAAAAAACAACTTCCAAGGGGTGGGAACCGAGAGCAAGGGGTGCTCTAGCTAAAATCCTATGCCAAGAATCCAACAGAGATGACAGATCCTCAATCTGAGTCTCGATTTTAATTTTATGCCCAGTTGCAAGTCGCATCCTAAACCATTTCGAGGACTCTTGGCCAATTCCCGCTCAGGGCATAAAAGACTAACAGAGCAACATTTTTGAGTTCCGTGAGATGATGCAAGATTGTTTAGGCATGGACTAGGTGACCAAATTATCCATCCACTCTCAAGTCATGGTTTCGTAAATTGGACCCCTTAATCCAAATGTTGCATTGCTTCAAACTGAGAAAAACACTAGTTGTCGAAATCAATGAGTAAAGCATCTTCCAAGGCATGGCACCCGTGAGTGAGGGGTGCTCTAGCTAAAATCCTATCCCAGTAATCCATCGAAGTGGACGGTTCCTCAATCCGAGTCTCGATATTCATTTTATGCCCAGTTGCAAGTCGCATCCCAAACCATTTCGGGGACTCTTGGCCAATTGCTCCTAATGGCATAAAAACTAACTAACTTCATTTCTCTGTCAACTAACTATTATATCTTACTACCTTGAAAAAATACTGCACCAATTTAAACGTCACATTGATTTTAACAACCACTACTTCCTACATAAAAATGTGGGTTGCACTATTGTTAACCATCTCCATAACTAACTTATTCTTCAACTTGGATTGAACAAAACTAATATTTGTATAGTTCTACTCTTGGCTTGAACAAAACTTATATTTGTATAGTTCTACTCTTGTATTGAACAAAACTAATATTTGTATAGTTCTACTCATGGCTTGCCTTAGACATATTTCCAACTAAAGAACCCAAGATTTGAAACACACCAAATGATGGTTGGATTTCTTACTCCATAGCATTGACCCTCATCTTCAATGTACATTTCTTATAATAATTCTAATTTGCACAAATCCAACAAACAACAACCTTACTACTATTTTTTTCTTAGATCCATATAATAAATTTATCATGTCCTTAGTGTTATCACATTAATATGTCCAAAATCAAGAGGGATATCACATTAAGTTAGGTGGTTGACCACTAATATTGGCAATTGCACCTTAGTCTAATTGTGCATCCATAACTAAAGATATAAATTTTTTATTTAGAACTTTGAATATAGAAAAACAAGTTCATAAATTAGAACTAGGATGATGATGGACTACTAACTAACAAAACGTGCACATGCAACTGAAGGTACAACCAAACAAGTACATGCCATATATTTATTCATCGAGTGAGGAAATCTTAGGAAAAATAGAGGCCGAAAATGCGACTGCATCTAGTAGATATGATAAGCAAACAAGGACCAGAGGTGAAAAAGTCAGAATAAAATTTTGTAGACACATTAATTTTTTTCTTGCCGAAGGAGGATCATGATCTTATGATGATGAGAGCATAGGATACATAGAGGTTCCACTCAGGTATAAGCATCTAGTGAAACAATGGGTATCTAAGGAACTACCTCCTATAGATGTTGACTTTGTTGTCAACAATAGGAAATATCACATTGCACCATCCTCCCTGCATGGCTTGGGGCTATTTTCCATGGATGGAATAATTGTAAAATACAATATAGTAGCTGAATTGATGGACTATGTCAGACCGTGTTACAATTATAATGATTGGATGCGGCTGGTCCAGTACATGCGAAATATGCGTAGATATGCACCCACCGCAAATTATATACAACTAATAAACAAGGATAAAAATAAGGGAGAGACTATCTATATTGATGGAAGGCCTAAAGATTGCGGCAATATCGTAGGGTTTATAAATAGCACATGACCCAGGACAACCAAAAAACAACCGAATTGCATATATGAGGGACATGCAGAGAATCAGGTAATCCTATGCGCAATAAAAAATATAGCTCCCAGGGAAGAGTTATTAGTGGATTACCATTTGAATCGAATAGAAACATTGACTAATAGTGTGCAGGTTCTTATGCAACACCTCTTTAAGAACCTCTACTTATTGCATTATATGTTTTTATTATCTTTTACATTGTTGTAAATATTATTTTTAACATTGTTTTTTTGTTATCATTATCAATTTTTTAAATATTTGTGGGTTCTAATTATATTATAATGTGGCAGGATGATCGTGGAAAAGGGCCAACCACAAAACATCTAAATGATTATCAATTTCCACTTTCATTTTACGTTGTTTTTATTATTTTCTTATATAATTTTATTGAAATAACATTGTTTTTGTTGAAAATATATGTAGTCTGCAGGCCATGTTGATCATGATTCCATCGATGAGGAGGAGTTTTATTAATCCGATGATCCAATGGTCTTAATAAAAAAAATATCATTAAAGCTAACAAGGAACTTGCTAGCTTATTAGATCTTCTAGATCAAACTCCCGACGTCAAAGAAAAGATCACGCTCCTTATGTCACAACTTAACACATATAAGGTAATAACCATAATTTAAAGTGTTTTTTTTTAATGTACTCATATGTTCAATTATGATACTCTATTCTTTAACTTTTACATTATATCATGAAAAAACATTTTCTTTTTTATAAAGACATTTTTGGATCCTGTTCAGCTCGGTGTTGGTAGTAGTGGTGCTACAGAGATGCTATCGAGTCTTGATGTGAGTGGTCATACAACTACTAGAGTACTATTTACTTCTCCATCTTCCACACCTAATTTAGATAGGAGCCATGACACGCACCGCTAGACATCCACACTTCGATCGGAGTCTAGAGATGGTGGCAGAGATGAGGATCATGGTGATGTGGTTGAGATGGTTGCATTTCCTGGAGCTAGACATGTGACAAGCACGGGGACCCTTCCATGCAAATTTTTGGTTGACGATAATGGACTTCCATTAAAACAATGAAGACTCCTAGGTAGTTTTAATTCATATTTTAATCATTTAATGTTGTCCTTATCATACATAAATCATCTAAATTATTAATTTTAAATTAATGATCATACCTTTTTGTATGTAGGAAACGACCTTTTTTATAGGAACCTAGAGAGCAAGGCCTTGTTTAGTTTTGGGGCAACCTTACACATGAGGTGGAGTGGCCAGAATTCCAACCTCAAAAAGGAACTTATGGATTATCTTGAAGGCCTCTTTGGAGTAGACACGTTCAATAAAAAAGAGGTCACCTTTGCAGCAGGTGAATATTTAAAATATACGCGGGATGTTTATAGACGAAGCTTGGTAGGAAATCCTAGGTATGAGCATCCTCCCTCAATTCTAGATAAGGAGTGGAAGGCGATCATTGATGATGCAAAAGAGAATATTTTGAAAAAATCAGGAGAACAAATAACTGGTACACCAAGGTAAATTACAATATTTTGATTTCAATACCAACTTTATTTATTTTTAGATCTAAATAAAAGTGTGGTTATATATAACATACTTGAAAATTTTGATGATAGGTTGTCCAACACTTCGAAGGAAACCAAAGAAAGGATTTCCAAACATGGCCAACACAAGCTAGGCCATGGCAGTTACTCGAGGTTACAGCCACAAATCGTAAGTACCCAAACATCTTAAGAATATTATTTGTATCACCTTACAACTTTCAAGTAATTGCAGCCAAAAACATTAAAAAACCATACCCTTATGAAATGCAGGGCGATGACTTCGGAACTGAAACCACGGAGGAAGACCTCCAACTTGGTTACAAGTACGGTTATAAAGCTGTGGTTGATCATAGGAAAAACATGGAGTAGACCCCAAGATCCAATTTGCGAGATGAGGTAAATAAAAATTAGTCCACATTAACCTTTCATTAATTATAAAATACGTAAATGTTTGAAATCATCCATAATTTAATGTTTTACTTTGTTTTAATCAGGGGAGAAACACTATCAATGAAACCATTAGTACTGGACAACACAGCATTGATAGTGCAAAGAAACCATAAGATCATGGTGCTCCCCAACAACCCCATCCCAGTGAGGTGCAACCCCAAGATGTTCCTGTGACTGGGGCCCACAACGGTAAAATGTCTATATATTAATCATATACTTAATAATTTTGTACTTATAAATTTTGACGTTTCAATGGTAGAGAATGTCATAGTTGATCCTCCTCGACCTAAAGATCAGATGAACATGCCGATAGCCATTCCAACGGTGCCGATTAAAGGACCAAGTAAATAATTACATTGCAGAGTTTTTTTTTTAATATTAATGAACTGCTTCAATTATATTTAAAAATTGGCCATATAAATTTAATATTTTTTATTTTTGTAGGTGATGGCCCCTCACAGCAGCATCCACGCCATGGGTATGATACCAGACGTACTTAGCATGAAAGGAATGAAACAACATCAGCCGCTGAAGAGCACCCAGTAAACGAAGACATGGAGATGGATGAATTACTTAAGACCTGGAAATCACAAAAGAAGACTAAAAGAAATTCATGATGTCATGTAATAATTTTATAAGACAGTTAAATGTACATTATATAGCTGAACATGTAATGATGCATATAATTCATTGACATTATGGGTACTTTTTCATCTGATAATATACACAAGGATATTTCTATGGCTTGTATATATCTGTGAATGTAATTTTGTTATACACTTAATGATAATTTCAACTTCTCTTATAAGACTTGGTATATATTGATTCAATACTCCTTGATTCAAGATGTGAGAATGCAAGCAAGACCTGGTGCCTTGTGCTTGGGATATGGAGTCTAGGCAACAAATAGAACTTGGATATGCAATATGCAACTTACAAAATCTTGTGACATGATATATGCAACTTTGAAAGTCTTGTGACATGTGACATATGGAAAGCATCTTTTTCCAAGCAATGTGCAAACTTTAAACTTGGTGCAACATGCAAAACGAAATTTTTGGGAAGATGCAATAATAAGTTTTAAGGATTAAACATAAGGGGTTGGAAATGGACATGTCAAACATTTTATAATATTTTTTCAGAGCATTACCCTTCTTTTCATTGTGTCTCACATGACTAAGAAACAAAATCACATTGCCATTGTCAATTTATATGTGGAAGGTTATTCAAGGTTTCAAGACTTTCTTCATATTTTCCTACTTTAATCCTCTCATGGTCATGTTAATCCATATAGAGGTCCATGATATAAACACTCATTTTTATGATGTTGACATAAATTCCAATCTTCACTTTGTCGATTAGAGGGCACAATTTAATGTTTTTAGTTCCATGAAATTTATTTTGTTTCTTCAACAACATTAAGGATTAAACATGAGGGGTTGGAAATGGTGATGTCAAACATTTACTCTTTCACACATGTGCATCATCTCAATCTTCATGTCTACAATATGTGGAGGGTTATTCAAGGTTTCAAGACTTTCTTCATATTTTCATACTTTATTCTTCTCATGGTCATGTTAATCCATATAGAGGTTCATGATATAAACGCTCATTGTTATAATGCTAACATAGATTCAAATCTTCACTTTGTCAATTAGAGGGCACAGTAATGGAAACAATGAGAGAGTTTTGACCATATGTCAACTAATTTGTCCCTTTAAAAAAACTTCATTGATGTGCAAGGTAGCATTGTGTCTATGAGAGGTCCTACATGAAAGTAAAAGAGGTCAATATGTAAAAGAGGTCCTACATATTGAAATATTGATAATTAGTTCATGAAAGTGTTCTACATATTGAAATACAAGTTTGGTGGACCCAACAAACAATTTATTTACCACACCTCCTTTCACACAAAATGACACTTCCATCAACAAAGAAATAGATACGATAGTACGTTGAAGTCATTGAGCCAACACAATGGACTCAGCAGTTGACTAGGATGGAAATCCATGAAAGAATCCAAAGACAAGCCCTATTAGGGAGCCACAATAATCCTTGAAACTCCAAATAGAATGGAGAAGGCTTTGTTTTTCAGTGCCTCTCACAATGAGCTTTGCCAAACTTACAACTCATGTTTTTTGTAATATATGTTATTACATATATGTGTAATAGAATATATATGTATGTTTTATTACACATATATATAATAATATATATATGTTATTACACACACACACACACATCGTAACACATAAAATATGTTATTATAGCCCAACTCCATATTAAAATACTTGACCCACATCCACCTGCAAAGATAACAATAGACTATACCCTATAACAATAGAGACTTGGGACCCATTTGGATGAGAAGGAGTATCAATTGAGACCCAATTGGCCCACTTACTTAAGTCATTAGATAAATAATAACATAAAGATAAAACATTATTAACCCCATAAACACTTAACAATCAAGTGCTTTTATAACATATTGTATTTGTAGATGATCCCTTGCTAAGTTTAAATCCTGCAATAGGATTTGAACTTAGCCTCGTTGTTACTTTTTATTGCACATGTAACCAAAGTATGCCAATGCCAAGTGCCTTTGGTTTTCTTGGATGACACCATCATTTATTATCAATCCCTATGAAGCACCATCAAAGTGTAGGTTATGCTAAGTAGGCTTTGGTGTTTGCTAGTATATTGATGATGTCTTAGTGGTTCTTTTATCATTGTCATTAGAAATTTTTTATGGTGGGGTTACTAATACTAAAGGACTTCATTTATACATGAACTAGGTTATATTCATATAATGACGATGCTACTTAAGATGATCATGATGGAAATGCCCCTCTTAATAATTAAATACAATATTTTGAATGTTTGGAACTCTTAGGTGGTTATGGTACCTTAGACAAATTAAATTTTCATTTTCATTTATAATAACCATGCAATATTTGGTGAGGGGGATCAAAATCCTAGGATGTATTGCTTCAAGGATTTACAAGGAAAATTTATACCACAATGAATTAAGGGTTCCACTTGTGTTAGTTATGGTAGGTTTTTACTCATTCATTTCTAAATAATAATTTAATGGATTCAACTAAACAACCTTAAAAAGAACATGAATTAGGTTTTATTTCATGATATGTACATGAACATCATAAAATTTTAACATCATAAATTCAAATCTCACCTTTAAATATCTCACAAATCCTTATTTAGGTAAATCATATAACTTGAATATGGGATTCTAAAAATGCATATCACTTGGCTTCCCCTACTCACCTACTAGGAAAGTCAAGTTAAAGGAGAAGTACCCTAGCTTACCTTATCTTCTACTAGGTTATCACCAAAACCTTACTATGAAATAATCACCAAAACCTTAACTCACATACCTTCCTTATATATATCCTAACCTTCCTTAGTCACTGAAAGTATATATATGGTTCCTTAACCTAATTTCTAGTCTAATAACCCTTATTAGGTATAATGGAAGGGGGTTACCCTATTATAACCTAGTCTCAGTTGCACTTACAAGTAATCCTCCCTCTTAACACATATATCTCTTTTTCTATCCAACATTATTTTGGCTCATTTAATTATTTTATTAGATGAGATATCACACAAAAGTATGATGGATATATCCTTCTATTTCATTGATATTTTTATCCTCTTGATTAAGTTGTTAGGTCAATGTTTTACTAAATTAGTTATAGAGAAGCATTCCCTTCCAATAACAAAGGATATTTCAAGTTCAACATGTGGTAAATTGGAGGCTACCGAATTATAGAAGAAGGATAAGTGTTAAATGATTTTGACCTTTTGTAATTTTCCCTCACTAGATTATATCTAGGCAACCTTTGTTGAAATTGCAATTTTGGATTGATGAATTTGTTGTTTTTACTAGAAAAATGGATTCAACACCCTCAAATACCCCTACTACACTTGGATTATGTAATGTTAGCATTTGATATCTACGATTTCATCAATCCAAAATGATTCCTTCCATATTTGAAGACAAAAGTTTCAATTTCTCCTCCCATTATTTTGAATAGTTGCAAAAGGGTGACCTCATTAGACATATAGATTACACCCTGTCATATATCCTTGTATTTTTTAGTTCTCTTTCAAATATCAACTTGTATGCTTTCAATGACTAGAGATAATATAAATAGAAAGCTCGTTTTGGTCTTTTAATAAAGGTAAACCAATGGAAATGGAATTGGAACTTGATCAAAGTATTAGGTGAAGTCCATGAGATACGAACATTGACCAAAGGTAAAACTCCTCACTCTCCAATGCTAGTCCCAAACTCGTTTTAGTATCCAAATTTAATTCTCTTGCTAGAAAAAAAAAGGTGTTTATATACATAATATATAATTAAATAATATCCCATGTTAACTAGGTTTGGTTAGTTGATAGGTAAAGAAAGGGTGTTGTGATTCTCAACAAAGATTCAAGATTTGTTTGGTTGGTAGGTAAAGAGGGGATGTTGTGATCCCCCCTGCAACATGCCATTTAAAAACATGTTTTTTTGTCATGGATAATTCACCCTCCAACATGTAGCTTAAAAATTAAGATGGATAAACATTCTATGACATTATTTTTTTTCCCAAATGTGAACTATTTCTCATGTAGTCATAAAAAATAATTTTAGAAAGGTAAGTTTGCAAGTAAATTAGCCTTGTGTATAAATCATTAAACAAATAAGAAGACAATGGCCTTGCCCAACTAGATTCCCACAAGCTTTGGACTTAGAATGATATTTCTAAATATTCCCAATAAATGGAATGACCCTTCATTTTAAAGATTCCCACAAGATTTGGAATGTGGATAATATTTAAAGATTAATAAAACCAACTGTGATGAAAATCCATGAATGCACCTAGAGACAAACCTTCTTAGGGAGCCATAAAAATCTTAAAAATTTCGAGTAGAATAGAGAAGCCTTTGTTTTTCAATGCCTCTTGTGATGAGCTTAGCCAACCTTACAACTCATATGTTTAGTAAATATCACACATATAAATATATTTGATATGTATATGTTATCTATTTTAATAACATATCCATATCAAATATATATTTTTACATATATATCTTTTAGTTAACTCATTGAATTTCTCCTATGCCAAACATTCATAAAAATATGTTCTTTTCACTATGTTAAGGGATTCTACAACTAGAAATTGCCTTTATTGGACAAGACATATTCTCTAGATGTCTTAGTATAACCATAAAATCCCAATTTAATGGAGCATTCTTCCTCCTAGGTTAATGCCCCCCTTGAATGTGAAAATAAGACCTTCAAATAATTCTTTCAACAAAAAGGCATTCTCTATTCTAGCATAATTGAATTTTTGAACATAGATGAGGGCCTATTGAGATGAATCGATAGAATAACTATAAATATCTGAGAGTAACTCTTGATTGGATGTGACACTCCATATTTTTACTCTTGAAATCAAAACTAGATGGTGCTTGATCACAAGCAGAGCGATCTACCCATACCTTATTTACTTCAGTGAATTTCCCTTTGTGAAATGTTTTCAAGAATATAATGAACTTCATAGCCTATAATATTCTTCTAATACATGCCCCCTTTCTTCAAAAATAAAATTTTAATTTTTTTTTAAAATAAATTATTTTCGTCGCAATTTCGACACACCGTAGATATCCTGCGCCGAATTTGCTATACAAACCACAAAAGTTTTCGTCTCGATTGCGACAAACCATAGAAATCCTGCGACGAATTTTCTATACAAATAACGACATTTTTTGTCTCAATTGCGACGACCGGTACAAATCCTGCAACGAATTTGCTATACAAATCACGATAGTTTTCGTCTCAATTGCGACGATCAGTACAAATCCTGCAACAAACTTGCTATACAAATCACGGAAATTTTATAGAAATTTCATCGCTATATACCATGTGTTCGTCACAATCACAACAAACTCTTCGAAAACTAATTTGTTGCAATTTTTTCACTTACTTTTCCTATATTTTCGAGTGTGCGACGATTTCCCTACTGTGTCGCTCTTTCGACGAATTGTTTACTTAGTCGTATTGGCGAGGATATTTCTTTTTTTGTCGCAATTGTGAAAAATTCCCTACTTTCGTCGCTCTTGCAACGCTAATCAAGGTTCGTCGCACATGCCATGTCACATGAAACGACGTTTGGAAGAATCAAGGTTAGTCGCAATATCCACGACATAACGTCGCAAGAGCGTCGAAATAACTGTCGCAAAATGACCCAAATTTTCTAGTTTGACCAATTAACTGATACCACAGTTATGAATGTATATAGAAACATATATTAAACATGAATATAATTTTTCAATCAAACAATAAACACTCAACATTCATATAAATTGTTTACATAGCGGAATTAACATAAGAACAAAACATAAACACTTATATGTTAATGATTAACTAACTGGATGCAAATGAATGATGAACCTCCCAACCATAGGCACTATTGATCATTTTCTCTCATCAATAATCCACCCCTGAGTTAAGGTTATGAGTCCACAAGGACATCCGACCCACTAGCTATCCACTCTCCACATAGAGCAGCCCCAAACTTAAGTTCTAGTCTCACAGTAGTTCCAAACCTCCAACTCTCTCTTTTCCATACAACCTACACTACCCAAGGAATGTACCCCTTTCACTACTCACAGTCCCTCAGGATGTACCATTCATTTATTAGGGCCACCAGTGCATTCGATTGGCTAGGAATCACTTTCCCCACAACCCGCACTACCCAAGGAATGTACCCCCTTCACTGCTCATAGTCCCTCGAGCTATAGTATTCGTTTATCCGGACCAATAATTCATTTGGTTGGCCAAGAATCACTTTCCCCACAAACTTCACTACCCAAGGACTTTACCCCCTTCACTTCTCATAGTCCCTCTGGTTGTACCATTTGTTTATCAGGGACACTAGTGCAGTTAGTTGGCCATGAATCACTCAATTGGGAACTCTAGGAAGTCTCAGTTGTTTCATATTTTCTCACAACAACCTTCACAAGGGTCTGAGATATTTTCTCCACAAAAAAATCACACCACAGGCTCACAACTTGATTTACAGGCACACAGGTCTGTTTCTCAGCATAAAAACACAACCAAACAATGGTTTCCTTCAAGTATACCATGGTTGGTCCTCTTCCCATACTTCTACTCCTCCTTTAATGCCCAAAATCTCCATGTAAAATTGTCCCAAATCTGCATACGGATTCCCTCTTCTTCTTTTCTTGCTTGACTCACACTCTTCCCAAGGATTCTTGTACTTCAACCCATGATCTCCAATAACTATGGGATGTGACCACTCACACCCACCCTATTACATGAGTTTAATGATTGGTCTCTCATAGACTCAATCGAAAAATATAAGGTTATACATAAAGATAATAATTTCAGGAATGTGGGTTGGATTAATACCCATGAATAATTCCCCCTTGGATCCCTCTCTCTTGTGGAATCATAGCCCCCCATCATTCTTCATGTCTTTCGTATCGCAACCAACGATTATTCCTTTTATTAATTAATTAATGTTCATAACATCAAATTCGGCCCCCGAACACATTAGATCAATATGGGCTCTTCGCCCCAATGCATCGGCTCACCAACCTAATTCACATTTACAAAATTACATTATAATTCGCGGGGATTAGAAATGAGGATGTTACATCGTTTCTCCTTTATTCCTTTGAGAAAATTGTTGATTTTTATTTTCCTCGTCCTTTAAGGTTGTTGGCCCTCGACCAAGTTTTGTGATAATCTTGGTCATGTTGACCTATTTTGGGACTTTGACAGCCAGTCGAAGGAAGAGCGCAAGGCGAAGCGGAGATCATGGAATCTTGACCCACTTTCGGGTCCCTTTTTGGTTTTTGGGAATATGTAATGGGAAAGGGATGTCGGCCCATGGGTTTACCCATGCTTAGGCCCACTTTTGTAATGTATAAATAGATTCCTAGGCTAGATAGAAGAAGTAGTGCATCTATGTGATGTAAGATAAGTGCTAATAGATTTTGTAAGTGCTTTGTGCATGACTGTAAGAGGCTTGCAAAGCTAAGTGCAAGTCGTTGTAGGGAGTTGTGGAAGGCTTTGTGCTGTAGCGCAAGGAAGAAGGATCTAGCATCTTCTATCCTATGAGAAGAAGGTTTTTGGTGGCTTTGTGCTATAACCGATTGAAGACGCTAATAAAGAAGAAGAGTTAGTGGACGTAGCCCTAGGGTGGGGGTGAACCACATAAATCTTTGTGTTATGCTTTGTGCTTCGACTTGATGTGTTTATCCCTTCTATTGCTAAGTGCTTTGATATATTTAGATAGATCTACTTGCTTTGTGCTTCTTAGAGGTGTGTGAATGTTAGTTCTGATATGTATGAAGATGCTTAGTGATGATCTACTGGATCTGATCTGTTTTACTGTTGCTAAGTGATGAAATACCTTAGATCTAAGTGAATGCTGCGATGCTCTGTGCTATCTGCGACGTATAATAAGGGTTGAATATTAGCGAATGATCGATGATAAGTTATCTGTAAGAGATATAATCACATATCTGTGTCCCATCTAAGGTTGCTGACACTTGAGTCTTGGTGCACTGTTATAGCGTTGAACCCTGGGTCTGCCCCTATGCCAACAAATGGTTCCATTGTCGGGACCTGAAACTGTGATTGCTGGGAACTAAAGAAGAAGAATCTTTGTGAAAATATTCGATCTGAAATCATGGAAGCTCTGTTCATAGATATGTTTCCCTAGTGCACAACATCCTACTTGACTTGTGAAGCTTTGTGACAAGAAAGAAAGGTCAGATCTGCAAGAAAAGAGGTTCATACTCAAGAATAGAAGCAAGATCTAAACGCTTTGTGCTATAAGAAAGGTAAAAGTGGAATTTTCTGATTAAAAGAGGTAAGATCTGTAAGCTCTATGCTCTGATAAAGGTAAGAATAGTTAAAAGTTCTAGATCTGAAAGATTTGTACTCTTTAAAAGTAAGATAAGTGGAATTTTTTGTTTCTAAAGAATGGATCTAGGTGTGTTTGATAGATTCTGTCCTAGCTTAAAAACTAGGGCATTAATAGATGAAAGAAGTTTTGATATGAATAGATCTGATAAGAATAACGATAGATGTGTTATACCTATGCATAGAAAGAATGTTTGGACTAACAAATGGATGCAGTATCCTAGAAATAATTTGTTGCAGGTTAGCTACCATGATCATATTGCGTAGTACAGAAGAGGTTGGCAATAATTGAAAAGAAAGAGAGGATTAACCCTCTGTTATAGTTGCAAAAGACCAGGTCATCTTGCTAAAGAATGCCCTGGTGGAAGACCTAGTTGTCTCTGTTGTAAGGCTATGGACCATGAAGTATTGGATTTCCCTAGAATGATCGTTAAACTTGAAGGAATGAACCTGGGTCAAGAGAACCCTAAGGTAGATCCAGAAATAGCAGAACCCCAGAAAGAATCAACAAAAGTATTGCTACAAATGAAAGAAACCTTGAATGACCACCGACATGTTAGGTTATTAGAGATATTTAAAGAAAAATAATGCATCGAAGTAAGAATAGGGGACTTCGACATTGATTGTGTTCTGGATAAGGAAACAAAGATGAATATCATGACAGGGAGAACTTGGGAAGCTATAGGGAGCCCTTCTATGATTCCTTCATTAGGAGCAATAGGACTATTCAGAGGAAAATTGGTAAACCTATGTGGAAATATCACTTAGATATCTATGAATGCCAATGGTACTTCGACTGAAGAAGATTTTGAGATTATTAAATTTATTGAGGACAGTGCCATGTTTATCATGTTACTGGGAAAACCCTGGATTGATAGAGATCAAGATAGAAACAAGAGTTACAAGAATTGATGACTAGAAGGATCACACAGTTGATTGAAGAACATGATAACATATCGAAGCTATTTCGCACTAGAGATCCCGATGTCGAAGCTACAAGAACATTGGAAGACCCCCAAAAGACCGAAGTACCTATCCTAGACAAAGAAGAAATATTACCCCTGAGTCCTAGGAGAGAACCTCAATAGCGCGTAGTGACTATGCTAAAAGAAGATAGGAATCATAACGAAAAAAGACAGACCGAGTTGAAGATTACTAGAAAGAAGGCTAGAAAGATAAGTAAGAAGAGGGTTAAGATTGAAAAGTTACAGAAGGCCCCAGTGGGGGCATTGTAGAAAGAAAACTTGCAGAATGGGAGCTTCATCAGGATATCAGAACAACGACCTATGGAACTTCGTCGTGGCAAAGAAACATAGCCGTTGGGCCCAATATATCCATTCAAATTCCACCTTGAACGAGCAAAAAAACAATAAAGGATATTCATCAAACCGTTGGAGCGCACCATAATGGATAGACCAATGTTAATAAAAGATTCATACCCATTGCAAGCAGACCATTGCCGAATTTCTTATTTAGTCCATCGCGCCATTCACTGAGAACACTTTTGTTAACTGAGAATTTGATCCCATAGATTAAGCTTATCTTGCACAATGATCATCGTCGTGTTTCCATCTCTTTTATTGTAGTACCTGACTTAACCTCAAACTCGATTTAGTTAACCTCGAGTTTGCATGTCAGACAAGATCAACGTTGCAGAGAAAGTTGTTGAGGAATTTCTGATCGATTAAATGACTGAGAGAGTTATGTCGGAGCGAGGGTTATCTACAGGTGTACAGGCTTCATCCACGAGAAATGTGAAAGCATCTCCCTCCATTGCTTGAGTCAGACCATCCCAACCAGTCGATGAGAAGCGAACTAATCATAAGGATGATCTTGCGAATGCTAAACTGATCCTGAGCATCCTACCTGCCTGCGTTCCACCCTTGAGCGGTGCAATTAATCGGGATAGTGTGCCCAGAGACTTCGAGTACCCTTTAGTCACGATGTACCTACCCAAAGGGATATGCGTAGTTCACGTAGACCAAGACAAGATTGCAGCATTGAATTTTAGTGACTTCAACCTCGGCGACAGGAAGGTCTACAATATGGTCGCTCCATACAAGTACCTAACGAAGACAAAGGGAAAGAATTTGAAGATTGTCCCTTAATCATGGACCCATAACCTTGTGCAGTCCACATTGTTGAATGTTATGAAGATCCCGCACTTTGGCAGACACCGGGAGGTGAATTCATGCATCAAGTTGTTGCTATATTGTTACCACAGAGGTTACTTATGGTTAAACCATCGCATAACAATGGATCTAATGATAATCAATCGAATCACGGGCTTAAGAAAGCAAGGCCCTGACCCGTGGGATTTTTATCCTGGAAAAACCATAGATAGAGAATTAGCACAGACGATTAAATAAACATATGGTGATGTTGAGAAAGGAACGCGAGGCTACAAGGTAGCCTCTATCTAGAACAACGCAGTGTGCCTAGCCTGTCAACTAATTGCTGAGAAACTCGCAAGAACCGACCCACCTAAGTGACCATATTCGTAGTAGACCTCGCAGGGAAGTGCGTGGAGGGTGTATAGATGAATTGGGCACAGTACCTTGTAAACCATCTAGAGCTTGATTGCAGGGAAGCGCATGACCAAGGGTATGAGTTCCATTTCAGCTGGCTTCTCATACTAATCACATTCATTGCATGGGAAATGCTGGAAGGCGATATCTTCCCGGACTTCAAACCCTTTGAACCTTTGGCAGCGAAGTTCAGTACTCTGTGGTACTTGAATGACATGAATAAGCAATGACAGTCGAATGTCGTGTTTCACACTTATTACAACCAGTTGAAGATATCCATCCAAGTCGAACCGTGCATGAACCCAAATACTCTCCACAGGTTTCGGCCTTTGATGAAATTCAACGCAGAACACCATTTTATTTACATCACACCATACATCGATGCTCATAAGCAATAGCTGCATTCATACTATAAGTTGAAAAAAGAAGACGTTGAAGATATCACCAAGGAATGGTCATAGGACCTCCTCATTCCAGCAAACCCCGCAGAAATCTCCGACATCGAGAGCCTAGAAACTATGCCAGATACACCAGGCCTAAGCTAGACCAAGAAGGTTGAAGAGGTTCACGATGTAAACAACGTCTCTGTAAGGACTGCTTCCATTTCACCAGATGAAGGGGGTGATGGCGAAGAGGTAGAAGGTGCAGACACACAACAAAAGAAAGGCAAGGGAACATTACATAGAGATGAGGGGAACCCCTCGAAGAAAAGAAAGGTTTCTCCCCAGAAACCGTCATCACGGAAGAAAGTAAAAGCAACCCGGACTAAGTTCCAGACTGTCCTCACTCTTGATGACTTCAATTTCATCATTGCATCCCTAAACGATGTTGCGTTGGAGATAGTAGAGACATAGGAGGCGAAGCAGGAGTAGATGTATAATCGTATTGATATTGAACTCCAAGGGGTGCAACGGACACTACATTCTAGCTACGCAGTCTCCACTGCGCCTCTGACAATAGGGACACCAGAACCAAGGGATGAGCCATATCAACTCCATCAGATTGTTGATACAGTCAAATATCTCCTTCGACGGGCTCAAGAAGAAAACAACACAAGCCACTCAGGCTTTAACATAGGTACAGGGAGTTATTATGGAGCAGCGCAACACGTCAGAACGAGAAAAGATTTCTCTCCAAGCAAAATGGGATGCAGAGAAAGTAGAGCTACAAAAAAGAAAGGAACAGTTGCTCCCAGAGAAACTCGAGATAAAGGAACTGGTCAACAGAGAACTTCACTCTGTGATTGTTGTCGAAGTACAGATAGAAGAATGGATTCCACAGTAGGTGGCACAACTAGAAGGAGTAATCCAGAAGCTCCAACAACGAATCGCAGACCTAGAGATTTGCGCAGTGCCCGAAACTCCACAGGAGATAAGGGACCAAAGAAAAACATTTTCTCGTAGCACAGTTGATAGATTAAAATCTCTTTCCTTGGAGTGCAAGCAACTAAGTAACCAGAGCACCCAGACATATGAAAACCTTACAGAGAATCCAGAATTATAGACACTAGAATCGCAGGTCCATGAAGCAAAACAACATGCAACTACACTACAGTCGTAGCTGAAGGTCTTGTCTGCAGTAGATAGAATGAAAATATCCCATGAACAATGAAAAAATCAACAACAGATCCATATGATCTAGAGCAAAGTGATGGAAGTCACTCAAGGAATATAACCTGTACAAGACAAGGCATGCCTGTTTTTTTTCGAAATCGAAATCCAAGGGGCAAAGTTAGAGAAGGTCGTCATCATCGCAGAACAACGCTTGGAAGGACCAGTAAACGATGCAGTGATCCTGGAATTCACCGAGCAAGAGGCCACAACAAAGCAGCAAGTCGAAGCAACTCAAGCCAATCTTGAGGCGTTTGAGGCTGAATTGCGCAGACCAGAGTGACTCGGGATGGGTCACATGTGAGTGTTGGGGGCCTGTTGGCCCTCGACTAAGTTTTGGGATAATCTTGGTCACGTTAACCTATTTTTGGACTTCGACAGCCAGTTGAAGGAAGAGTGCAAGGCGAAGCAGAGATCACAGAATCTCAGCCCACTTTCAGGTCCCTTTTGGGTTTTTGGGAATATGTAATGGGAAAGGGATGTCGGCCCGTGGGTTTACCCATGCTTAGGCCCACTTTTTTAATGTATAAATAGATGCCTAGGCTAGATAGAAGTGGTAGTGCATCTATGTGATGTAAGCTAAGTGCTAATAGATTTTGTAAGTGCTCTGTTCATGACTATAAGAGGCTTGCAGAGCTAAGTGCAAGTCATTGTAGGGAGTTGTGGAAGGCTTTGTGTTGTAGCGCAAGGAAGAAGGATATAGCGAGCTGCGCAGATCTTCTGTCCTATGTGAAGAAGGTTTTTGGTGGCTCTGTGTTGTAACTGATTTAAGACGCTAATAAAGAAGAAGAGTTGGTGGACGTATCCCTAGGGTGGGGGTGAACCACATAAATCTGTTTGTTATTCTTTGTGCTTCGACTTGATGTGTTTATCCCTTCTTTTGCTAAAGTCTTTGATATATTTAGACAAATCTACTTACTTTGTGCTTCTTAGAGGTGTGTGAACGTTAGATCTGATATGTATGAATATGCTTAGTGTTGATCTACCAGATCTGATCTGTTTTACTGTTGTTAAGTGTTGAAATACCTTAGATCTAAGTGAATGTTGCGATGCTCTGTGCTATCTGCGATGTATAATAAGGGTTCAATATTGACGAATGATTGATGCTAAGTGCTCTGTAAGCAGTATAATCACAGAATTGTGTCCCAACTAAGGTTTCAGACACCTGAGTCTTGCAATCACCCCTGCCTCTACCTCGAGTGAAACTTCATCTGCTTCGCAGGTGTTTCCGAAAGGGCCAATAGTTAGGGTTTTGTTGGTGCATTGTTGTAGCGTTGAATCTTGGGTCTGCCCCTGTGAAAACAAAGGCTAATTGGTATGCCTCTTCCACATTGTGAACCCTATGCATCTTCATTTCATCTTGAATATAAAATTTTAAATAATTCACATACCTTGAATCTAGTTTCTCATGAGTTTCTTGGTGATCCACGCGAATGGACAACTGATAAAAATCGTTTCTGAGTTCCTCCATGGTGGACAAGTTTTTCTTCAAGTTCTGAAATCTACAGAAAAAGGTCTAGGCATATTCCAGAGGAAAAAAAAAATATCGCATTGTTTTTCCATCTTGCTCCAGGTCCTAATTTTGTCTTTTCCTTTTATTGCTCTATCTTTCTGCACATGGTCCCACCAGATCATGGCATGACCCTTCAACTTGGTGCATGTAAATTTCACCTTCTTTTCCTCTGACATAGGATGTCATTCAAAAAACAATTCTATGGCATTCATCCAATATATTAACTCCTATGGTTTAAGATTCCATGCATACTTTGAAACTTCCATCTTGATCCTATCATTTCTCCCTTTTAGAGCCCTGAGTATCCTTTCTTCAAAAGTCATGCACTCTAATTGTTCTTCTTCATGTTCTGTATGTTGATATACATCTCCTCGGACTGTCCCCTCATTAGACACTTCTCTTTGTATTATTCTTTGAATATCTAGCATGTTTGTAAGATCTTCTACTTTTTTCTGGAGGTTTTTCATATCTTTGTGCATATGAGCAAGATACCTTGCTCTTCCTCTTCCTCTCCCAACCATCTTCCTGCGCTGATACCAGATGATGTAACCTATAAACTTGGATTCATTCACAAGATCTAAAAACCATGCAAACACACAAGAATGGAAAATAACTCTCTTTTATTCCTTCCCCATCCTCACTATTACAATGGAAGTTCAACCTCTTATAACTACTATCTGAGATTTTCGAAAACAACTAATTTTAGAAAAACAATTAATTTTAGGAAATTCTCGCATGACTCTAAAACTGATCAATAACTAAGAGCTAACTAGAGAGACACTATTTTTCAACTCTCTTTTATGATTAAGTTAATAAACAAAGAGATAACTGATAATCAAAAATTTAAAAATTCCCGTAAAAACACTAAAACCCTAATTTGAGGCCTTATATGAAGGAATTTGACCCCGAAAAAGTGTCGAAACAATGTCTGATCTGAACGATCATATTTGCACAATAATGAACTCTTCGAGATGCAACTCCTTATAAAATTTCGGTCCAAACGAATAACCGAGTCAAAATTTATGACCCTTGAAAAATCCTTACATCATAAAGCCACATTAAAGAATCATTCTCGATTCTAAGAATAGAGGACTTGTTGCATAAGCTAAGAATACACCATTTTTATCAAAATCAATCTATGCTCAAAGTATCAAAAACATTAAATGAGAATAAAAACTTGGTCTCACACCAAAGGGAGGGAATTATTAGTATCGTACATCGTAGCCATTCTCTACCAATGAATTTACCACATTTCAATTATTAATAAACAAAATATTAAGGTGATTACAATAAATGTGTTATATTCTTTGATATTGTTCCAATTATTTCAAATATTTGAGAAACACTTGCACAATCCATATAGCATTGAATCTATGATCTATGCAAAGCTTTGTAAATGTCCATTTAGATAAGTAAAGTTGGAATACTTAGCTACACATTGTTCCTCAGATGGCAACTTCTTATATATATTAAAAAAAAAATGACATTTTGCTTTCAACCCTTGTGAAGCTACATCTCTCCAATAACAACAATTTACATTTGCATGTAATTATTTTGACTTAAGTCACAATGTGCAATCCGCTCATTTTCTGAAGAAATAAATTGTATATTTTGATGGTTCCCAATCCATCATAGTGCTTGCTAGAATGTGTGACTCACATGGAAAATCTGCAAAGTGAAGCTTATTATCTTAAATGTTTCCCAAGATTACCATTTAATTTCTTGGATTTCTCTATAATTTTCATGAAGGGATTCTTCTTTGTTTTTACAATTTTTTAATAAATTTCAGAAACGATATTAATACATGATACTGTCAAATTTAAACCCAATCCTTCATAGATAATCTTTAATACATAAGATCGCCAAATTTTGTATTTTTTACTCATGCCATTATAGTCCTATGCTTTTACTCAACAAATTTAATAGAAAATCCAATAGCATCGTGTAAAACATTTAACTTAAAACTAATGTAGGGACTAGCTGCTACACATCTAACCCTCGTTTTAATTTTTTCCTCATGGGAGAGCGACATTGAAATAAAAACCCATGTTCATTTTTCTCTCATATATTTTTAATCTATTACAATAATGAATATTGTAATTATTTTGATGACCAGGTCCCAAGCTCAATCCCCCTTGCCTTTGTTAAAGAACAATAACTTTAGAATAAGACATATATTATTTTGGTTTTCTCAAAATAGGTGAAATTGAGAAAAGTTCTCATCTTGATTATGATCATCGTGTTAAAAACTAGCATAAATGCCAAGAACCATGTTAATTGAAGTTGTATAAGCTACTAGTCGAGTGTTACCAAATCCATCCACATACAACATTTTCCAAAAAAATTTAGTTCTTGATAATGATATTTCATTAGAACATATACAAACAAGCTTTCACTCTTGTCAAATGACTAATGATCCACTTGCACTTCCTAACAACCTAACCTTAACAAGTTAAGTTGTAATAAAAAAACCAAAAATAATTTTAGGTCATGTTCCATAACTAAAACACATTAATCAAGTTTAAATAATGAACAAATTAATGCCCAGAATTAATGACCCAAATTTTAATATTAATGAAATGGAACACCCTTTAATCATCCCTATCAAATACTCATGGTTTAATCATCCCTATCAAACATCCCTCACACACTACAAGAGGAAATACAGTCTCCATAATAGAGGAAACACAATCTCCATCATGTAATTTGCTTTCATATTATTTCATAAACTCATCCCTATCAAATACTCATGGTTTAATCATCCCTATCAAACATCCCTCACACACTACAAGAGGAAATATAGTCTCCATCATAGTAAAGGAAACACAATCTCCATCATGTAATTCGCTTTCATATTATTTCATAAAACTCCTCAAATGCAGGTTTTTAAATTAAAGAAAAAGGAAGTAGAACTTTACACACTACAAGAGGAAATGCAATCTGTATCATAGAATTTTCTTTCATATTATTTTCATGAAACTCCTCATGCACTATTGTGTATTCATGAGTAGTCTTCTCTTGATTTTGAGTAGTAAAGACATTATATCTAAATTTCTTTAACATTTGGTGAACCTGCTAATAATGGGATAATAATGGGCATGATATGGGCATTCCTATTAGAATTCCTATTGACCCTATGGGTGAGAGTAAACTTGGAAGGATAGTCATGTTGGGGGGTCCATTTTTTTGGTAAAACTAGTAGCATCTCTAGTATTATCTGAATGGTTTGTTGATATCATTTAATATAACTTTAACAATTGATTTGGTTGAGATCTAGAAACAGGGACCCATGAGAAGTGACTTGATTATTAGTTCAGAGATAACAATTTTTAGATAAGGTGGCATTTTTCTAGGTATGGAACATGAGATTAGTGCCTTGATGGGTGCTTTAGACGAGGAGGAATGGGACCGAGAAGGTCTCTTCCACACGGTGGATGAACTGTGTAAAATTAAGACTAACGAGAGGCAGTTATTAGACCCATCATTACCCTTGGTTTTTTTGCTTCCGAAATTAACTACTCTTCGCGGTCCAAAGGTTTCACCTACAGGACTAGCTGATAAAAACATTGAGGAGGCTTTGATTCAGGATGTAGCTGGCCCAAAAGTTAAATAACACCAGTCACTAGAAGGTGTGGATTCTAATACTCGTCTTCTGAACCTTGATTCTAGTAGCAATCGAGTGAATTTTTGGTCTTCGATAGAACCTCTCTTGGAGAGCTCTCTGCGCAAGATCGATTTTCGTAAGACTTCCTAACATAGATCTTCAACAAGATATTGGAAGCCCAAGAAGGTGCGTCGTCGCCTAGTCATAGGGATGGACATTGGTCTAGAAGAGACGTACCATCTCTCACTGTGTACTTTAGTAGGAATATTTACTTACAAGACTAAATGTAGCCTTCCTTTTACAGAGTGGATGAAGGAGATATGGAATCCGCTTATAGGATATGTGCTGACTTACCTGACTCTTTCTTGCGGCTGGTTTGGCTTGCTATTTAAGATTCCAAAGGATGCAAAGACTGTCCTAAATTGTTTTTAGGATTATAAAGGGGGGAGTTTAATGCTAAAACTTTGGCGAACTGGGTTCGACCCAACAACTGATTACTTCATCTTTAGGCATGTTTGGGTTCTTTTACCAACTTTTCCATTAAACCTGTGGAAAAAAACAACTCTGACAACTATAGGAAACCTCTTGGGTCGTTTCTTAAAGATTGATGAGGTTGGTTTACACTCAACAGATAAGCGCATGGCACGAGTTTTAGTTGAAGTGGATTTTCACGTCGGTTTGATGGACACCATTGAATTAGATTGGCGTGGGCATGTTATGGTGCAACAATTATATTATCTTGGTCAAGAACGGATCACTTAAGAAAATACTTCCAAGTAGGATGTGGGATTTTTTATGTGGAGGAACACTTGGACCTTGGTTCAATGGACATGCCTTACATTGATGAGGAACAAGAGGAGCCAGGAGTGATGCGAGGATTTGAGGACATGCGCACTGAAGATTCAGACTCCATGTTAGGTAAGTTGAAATCCTACTATCCACTTAAATTTTCTAAGCTTTCACTGTGGGAACAAGACTATTTGGTGAAATCAACTAAGCCCCACAATAATTTGCAGGTCACCTTAGAGAATATGGGGATTATGGTGGACAAGGCATCTCATATTATTGGAGAAGTCAGGACCCCCTTGCCTCAGACTTCTTCTACAACTGATGTCTCTGCCCCTATTACTTCTACGGCTCCTCCCACCCAGGATTTGACTTTACAACCCCCTTCCCCTGCGCCAATCCTTGTTTCAGAATCTTCCTTGGCTAAGGTGCCTCCTGATTCTCTCCCCTGTAAGGAACCGATATTAGATTCGATGGTTGATCCCTCATTCTGCCACTGAGGGAGACAACCAACCCCTTACCTTTACAAACCTACTAGTGTTCACAAATTTTTGTAAACCCATTTTGTGACATAAGCCGTGAAATGAACCCTGGGAGGGAGGACCAGGGGAGGAAACTAGATTGGTTGAGGGGTTTGGGTTCATAATTATTTCCTATCAAAACTAGGAGTGCTCAGAAGAAACAAGAGCATTTGTTGTCAACTTAAGAACAACCTTCTACTTCAAATTGGGTTTTGGGGGCGCTTAGAGGCATGAAATCCCTGGCTAGGGATAAATCATGATCCTCCTCACTCTGAACATCAGAGGGGTGCCCCCCCCCCACTAAAATTTTCCTCCATGCATAGGTTTCTATCCTCTATAAAACCTGATGTAATTTTCCTACAGGAGACCCTTGTTTATGAAGAAAAGGCCAGGAAGTTTATGCACTCTATATTTCCTACCCGGATGTTTAGTGTAGTGAGCTCTGTGGGGAAGTTAGGAGGACTTATGGTGGCATGGAATCCAAGAATTCTTGATCTTTTTCCTTTTCTGTGTGCACGTGGTATTTTATTGACATGTATCCATTTACCAGGTAAAATAAGTATAAACTTGATTAATGTTTATGGACTGTCTTCAGGTCACAAACATTTTTGGGAGATTCTAGAAGCTAAGGCACTACTAGACTAGAGTAACCTTATCCTAGCTAGTGATTTAAAATTTACTACGAAAATTGATGAAATTTGAGGGGAGTCGGCCTTGATCGATCCACAGGCGACTTACTTCAGAGATTTGTTTACACCACATCATTTAGTGTGTGTTAAGCCTTATGAGGTTGTGCCAACCTGGGGCAATGACATATTTGGGGTTGATGGTATACACAAAATACTGGACAGAGTTTACACATAATGAGAGCTATTTAACAATTCTTTCTATTTTAGATCTTGGGTGGAGCTCCCATTCATTTCTGATCATGCCCCAATGATATTTCAACTAGATTATGACATTAAGTCTGTCCACTATCCTTTTAAATTTAATTTGAAGTTGATGTATGAGGAGTCTTTTGATAAACTTGTCTGGGAAGAGTGGAGCACTTAGTAGGACTCTTTGGGTGGAGGAGCGCAGTTAAGATTGGTGGGGAAGCTCTGTATACTAAAAGCAAGATTTAGAAAGTGGATTGTGGCAAAAAAAAATGTGATCTATAGAAACTTGAAAAGATCGAGGAGGAGATTGTCTTACTCACAAAATCAAGTATGGAACATCACTCGATTACAAAACCTAATTCACACTTGTTAGCTCTTGAGACTGAAAGGAAAATAATTCTACAGGCTGAAGAGGAATTATGGCGTCAAAAGAGTAGGGTAACCTGGATTCGTTCGGGGGACAAGAACACCAAAAACTTCCATCGGTTTGCCAGTTTTAGGAGGAACAAAAATATTTTTTGGGAAATTAAAGACGAGACTGCCCAAGTCCACTAAGGACAGAAAGCCATAAAGTCAGCAACACTGAGACATTTTAGCACATTTTATAAAGAAACAAATAATTCGATAGTGGATTATATTGCCTTGGTTCGTCTTTATCCAAGATTGACCACAGAGGAGGAGGTTCAATCATTAGAAAAACCGTACACGAAGGAAGAAGTCTTAGAGGTGCTGAGGGGCTTCACCAAGGACATGAGTCTTGGTCCTAATGGGTGGACAGTGGAGTTCTTCCTGCACTTTTTTGACTTGATAGCTGTGGACTTAGTGGAGGCAGTTGAAGAGACACGTTTATCTGGTTTGGTGAACAGATCCATTACTTCAACTTTTATAGCTCTCATTCCCAAGGTTAATGGGACGACTAATTTTGGTGACTTTCGACCAATTTCCCTATGCAACCTCTGTTATAATATTATAACAAAGATTATTTCCATCCGCATCAGACATATCTTGTCGCACACTGTCTCTGAGGAATAATTTGGTTTTTTAAAAGGTAAGCAAATAATTGATGCTATTGGAACTGCTTAGGAGTGTATTCAAGCATCAGGGAGAGAAAAATACAAGCTATGATCCTCAAGATAGATTTAAATAAATCTTATGACTGCATAAGATGGGATTGCCTCGGATTAGTTCTTCTTTAATGTGGTTTCAGATTGCAAATGACCAAATGGATTATTGGCTATATTACCACAACTACTTATGCAATTCTTATTAATAGTGAACCAACTGACTTTTTTAATAGTGGCAGAGGTCTTAGACAAGGGTGTCCACTGTCACCTTTACTCTTAACTCTAGTTATGGAAGGCCTGAGCTTAGCTATAAAAAAATTCAAGGTGAAGGATTGGTCATGGGTATTAAGGTTTCTAGACTCATTCAGATCATTCTCCTCCTATTTGTTGATGATATCCTCATTATGACCAAAGCATCTGTCATAGAATGGTTGGAGATTAAAAATCTCTTAGATATTTTCTACAGTGAAACCAAACTACTGATTAATACTCAAAAATCATCCTTCAATTAGTTTGGTGTGCATCAATTGTTATTGGATTCCATAAAATCAATTTTCAATTATAGTATTAATAATATTGCTAATGGTTTCAAGTATCTTGGTTATATTATGAAAGATGACATGTTTAAAGCAAAGGATTGGAACTGGTTGTTAACCAAATATGAAAATAGAATCAATCATTGGTGTAACATATGGTTGACTTTGGGTGGTCAACTAGTCTTGGCCAAGGTATTCTTAGAAAGTCATCCATTATATTGCCTGGCATTGACAAATATACCCTCTTCGGTCCTCCACAGAATTCATCAGGTCGTCTACAAATTTCTATGGAATGGAAAAATAAAAATAAAGGGCTTCCATCTGTGCAGTTGGAAGCTTATTTATTGACCAAAGAGGTATGGGGGTTGGGGACTAAGGAATTTATTCAGTTTCAGTCGTGCCATGGTGGTGAATACACTCTGGCAGGCTCTGATGGTGGATGGTCTTTGGCATTGAGTTATAAAAGAAAAATATCTCCTCTTTATCTCCATTGAACATTGGCTTCGGACAATTTCTATCATTGGAACCTTAGGACCCCTGAATTGGAAGTATCCTAAAAAATCTCTACACATATTGTTGCATTGGCTCACTTGGTATCCGGGTTCAGGTACCTTGATAGTTATTGGAAAAAATCAGATTCTAGGATTGGGAGATGTGACACTTTTTCCTGAAGAGTTGATAGAGATATTAAATCAGAGAGGTGTATATTTTTTATATTAGGATTGCAAAGTGCCTCACTAGGGCTTGATCGGGCTCAATTGGACCACTAGGGATGACCTGAATTTAGGAGGGGCACTAGCGGTCGAATGGAAGAATTTTCATAGAGTGCTCATTAGCTATGGAATCTAATTACTTCATAGGCCGAATGAACTGAAATGGTTAGGAGGTGATTTCTCAGGCATGATCATAGTAAAAAATGCCTACGATGCTATTGAAAAAAAGACACATATCTATTCTCTTGGTAGGTGGAGAAAAAAACTCTGGTCTTGGGCCTATCCCTTAAAAGTAAAATTGTTTACTTGGTTGATGGCGGAAAACAAACTACTTTCATGGGATAACCTACAAAGAAGAGGATTTGAGGGTCCGAGTTGCTGTTCTATGTGCAAGGAAGACTTGGAAACTACATTCCACTTATTTGTTGGATGCCCATTTGTGTGTGTTGTTTGGGATAGAGAAACATTTTCCCTAAATTTTTTGGAATGGTGGTCGGGCACTTCTATCCTTGAGTGTTTCAAAAACTGGAATTTAATAAATGCATGTTTTTCCTCCCTTCCGGCCTTCATCTGTTGGAACATTTTGTTAGAAAGGAATCGTGCTATATTTGAGGATGTATCACCATCTATCCATAAGGTGGCCTACCAGTATATTTCTTCCATGGGAGATTTTAAGCCATCTACAAAATAAAAGAAGCTGAGGAGGTGGCCAAAGGGGCCTGGGGTCAAGGATTTTTATGGATGGTTTTATGGGGCGGCTGTGGAAACAGGTCTTAATAGTGGAGTAGGAGGAATTAACTGGATCAATGAGAACATAATATATAAATGTTATTTTAATTGCGGCCCCGAGACAAACACCAGAGCAGAGTTGCTCGGAGCTTGGGCTCTTCTCACTCTTGCTATCCGACTTGACATCTCAGAACTTTTCGTTCATGGTGAATCCAAGATTGTCATCAATTGGCTACGAGGAAAGGGTCATCTGCACGTGATTACATTGGAGTGTTGGAAGGAAAGAACTATGGACCTTATAAAACATTTCCAATCTATCTCCTTTCAACATGTGTTTTGAGAAGAAAATACATCTGCATATAGACTGTCTAAGTAGGCCCTCTTACAACCTCTTGGGAAAATAGGATACTATCAATGTGTTGGGGACCTTGAAGGTCCTCATATGTTCTTAGAAATTTTCTAATCTGAGTAGTTATGTTTTTTGGGGGGGTTGTAAGATTGTCATTTTGCTGATGTGAGGAATCACTTGGGATTTCAGGTAGTCTTGGATATGAGATCCAAGTTTGGCTAGGATTTTTTGGCTATTTGTTTTTTTGGGTGGATGTATTATCAAGTCTAGTATTTTAATTTCTCGGTTTGTATGGAACTCTCAGATGATGATACTATGTAATGAACAATTTATATTTTCAATATGAATATAAAGTGAAATTATTTGTGGAAAAATAGAGAGTAAACTTGGACATTTTGAGACTACATTACCGTATGTTATGTTAGTGACTTTGTTTCTTATATATATTTATTGTAATAGTTTTAATTTATATATATATAGTTGATATAGTGCTATTTTGTATATTTTTTCTCGACATGTGCCATGATAGCATTACTTATGTGGTATAGTGGATTGTAAAGAGTCTCTCGGTATAATTAAAACTTTTTATAATATTGTAAAATAACATGTCAATGTTATTCATATCACAAACTAGACTGTAGAGTGCCTCTCAACACAATTAAACTTATTATAATATTATGAATATTATATTATATTGATTGTAGTAATATAATATTGTGAATATTCCTCTTGGGAAAGAGGTTAAGCTGCAATCGGGGATAGTATATGGTCTCATGTATAAGACTAAGGCTAGATTATACTAGAAAGCACATGACCCAACTAGAGGTAGCCTCGAAGAAGACCACATGGGACATTATCTTTCTTTCAAATAATAACTAGAAAAAAACCGCATTTTGGTCCTAGAGTAAGACCTAAAATTGTTTATGATTGGCTAAGATCTCGTCTTCCTTGGATCTAAGAAAACAAGTTAATGGCCCAATACCTAGAGACATTTGATGTGCACCTGACAAGAGTAAAAGTGTGCCCCGTTATGAACCACCAATGGGTTATCTCAGGTCACGTGGTTTTCCTTAAATAATTATGATGAGTCAACCCACATTCATAAATAACAACTAGTAATGCGACCCATTTTACACTAAATACCATCCTCAAAATGAGAGGAAGTATGCAAAATTTCTTTAAATTCTATTTTTTTTTAAATATAATGATAAACATGTATAGAATAAAATATTAAAACTTATTAATATTATTATAATGATAATTGTGAATATTATTATATTAATTGTAACAATATAATACTATAAAAACAATAAAAAGTATATAACATTATATAAGAGTATTCAAATTCTTATATAGAAGATATTTTAATTATGTTTTAAAACTCGTCAATATTATTATATTGATATAATATTGGTTTTGTTTAACACTAAAAGGGGAAATATTTCATTAATTTAAAAAAAACATGTAAACACATCGGAATAATACATCATTTGTAAAAATCAAAGAGTGAGCTTCAAGACTACTCATCCTAGATACAAAAATTCTTACTGGCGGTAAGACAAAGAGTTTTGGTAAAAAGAATTTTCCATAGTATCTAACTGTATAGACTTTAAAGAAAACCCCTATAACATGAGTGCAAACACAAATCATCGACTATACATATATGGATAAACCCTTCTTATTTGAGGAAAATTCACTGGAACTTGGAGTAGGAACATTTAAATCCAACTGTGGAAGTGCCTTGATTGGAGATGATGTTGCTTAAAAAATTCCAATATCTGACTTGGAGGGTGAAATATGGCTTGGTTGGAGGTGAAGTTCCTCAATGTGGGTCCATAGAGAAGCACATTCATTCTGAAGTTGTTGAATACTTTGGCATTGTTTCATAGAGAATTTGAGAACCATATGAACCTTGGACGAGATCACATTGAATTATATTTGCAGAGATTGGACAGTGGTGTGAAAATCCCTTGTTTCCTCCTACATTGTGTCCACCTTCTATTAGAAAAACATGATCGCGGATAAATAAAATAAAAAAATGCAAAAATAAAACACAAAAGATACACAATACAATAGAGACACATATATACGTGGTTCACCCATTGTGGGCTACATCCACCAGAGAAATTTCTAGGTCCTTCCTTTATTATTATCCAACAAATGAAGGGATACAACCTACAACACACCCGTTGTAACTTCCTCTTCTATCTCTCACAGTATCCTCACTCAGAATACAATATTCACAATGATACATAGCAAGAATAAATTTCCCTCATAAAAGCGGGTTTCCTTATAGGGAAAAAAACCCTAACACAACTTCTACTGCCAGATCTGCGACCTTATAATGAACTGTCAAGATTTACTATGAAATTACAATATACATTTATAAGGAAATTTTTTCTTCGGGGGCCCGCTTGCCCCTAGACCCCACAGGAGGGGAAATCCCCCCCTGCACTCTTCCGTGTGGAGGAGTGTACATTATTTTAGGGTGTAAAGTATTCATGGGGTATAAACATCGCTGAAAACAGAGGCCTCTGAATCCGGAATATAATCAGGCTCCACAACCAACAATCTCCCACTTGGAGACTGATCTCAACAACTCCATCGTTGTTGTATATGTTGGAATATGATCCTCCTTGGACCTGGAAAAATTCTCATCTTCAACTTCATGCTTGAATACCAAATGAAACTGAGTAGGAACTCAATTTCTCCCTTGTTACTCCCTTTGTTAACATGTCTGCAGGATTCTAGCTAGTGTGTATATTTTCCAACTTCAAATGTCCATCTTCCAAGACAGATCGTATGAAATGGTATCTGAGATGTATATGCTTATTCTTTGAATGGAATATTGAGTTCTTTGCAAGATGAATGGCACTCTCACTGTCACAATGCAACATGCTATTCTCCTACTTCTTTCCCAATTCTTCCATAAACCTTTGTAACCAAATCATTTATTTACTAGCCTCTGTAGCAGCAACATACTCTGCTTCTGTTGTTGAAAGTGAAACAACATTTTCCAATTTCAAAATCCAACATACCCTGTGGTGCTCCTCCTGTTATATATATCACCTACCATATTTGAATTAACATATCCCTGTAGAATAGTGTCTGGACCTCCAAAAAACAATGCATGAGTAGAAATACCTCTCAAATACCTGAGAATCCACTTTACTTCCTCCCAATGTTCTTTACTTAGATTGTTCATATACCTGCTCACAACTCCCACTGCATGTGGAATATTTGGTCTTGTGCAAACCATCACATACATCAAGCTTCCAACTACTGATGAATAAGGGACCCTGGACATGTATTTTTTCTCCTCATGTTTATTGGGACACATTTCCTTACTTAATTTGAAATGGCTGGCCAAAGGTGTACTAACTGGTTTTTCATTCTACATTCTAAACCTCTCCAACACCTTCTCTATGTACTCACCCTGAGACAATGTCAATTTACGATTTTTCCTATCTCTTGTTATTTTCATACCAAGGATTTGATTTTCGGCACTCAAACCCTTCATCACAAATGGATTAGCTAATTTCTTCTTCAGCACATTTATATCTTTCATATTAGACCTTGCAACAAGCATGTCATCTACATACAATAGCAAGATAATATAGCTTCCATTTTCTAGCTTTTTAAAATAAACATAGTGATCAAAATGACATCTACTATAACCTTGTTATGTCTTAAACCTATCAAACTTCAAATACCATTGCCTTGGAGCGTGCTTTAGTCCATACAATCTATTATTCAACCTACATACCAAATTTTCTTTCCCTTTGACCTCATACCCCTATGGTTGTTGCATATAAATCTCTTCCTCCAAATCCCCACAGAGAAAAGTTGTTTTTACATCTAATTTTTCAAGATGTAAATATTTTATTGCCACAAGACTTAAAATAGTCTCAATTGAAGTCATTTTAACAACAGGAGAAAAAATTTCATCAAAATCTATACCTTTGTTTTTTGCAAACCCCTTTACAACAAGTCTAGCCTTGTACCGCTTTTTTCCTCCATCTTCTTCCTTCAAATTGTAAACTCATTTATTCTATAATTCTCTTTTTCCTACAGGAAACTGAACCAAATCCCAAGTCTTGTTATTTACCAGGGAATCCATTTCCTCTTTCATTCCTTGCTCCCACTTATTTTTAGTGTCTACCTACATTGCCTCTTCACAACATTCTGGTTCACCAGAATCAATCAACAATAAATAATACAATGAAGGAGAGTGTCGTTTAGGGGGTCTACTTAACCTGGTAGATATTCTAACAACACTTTTAGGAGTTTGAGGTACATGTTTCTCTTGTTGTTGTACATTCTGATTTTCTGGTACCTTTGGAATTTGTTTTTTAGTGATCTCATCAACCACTGTGTATTTTGGTTTTTCTTTTCCTATTTCTTTCCCTGCAACTGATCTTTGTACATGACATTCTCATTGAATATGGCATCTCAACCCCTGATGATTTTGTGATTTTCGTAATCCCATAAGTGATAACCAAAATCATTAACACTGTATCTAATAAAGGTACACTTATTGGATTTTGCCTCAAGTATTGTTCTGTTTTCTTTATCAATATGGAAAAATGCTTGACAACCGAAAGTCTTCAAAAAGGAATAGTTTACCTTTTTATCTATCTATGCCTCATATGGAATTCTACAATCCAAAGAGATTGAAGGTCCTCTTTTTATTAAGTAAACACAAATATCTACAACATCTGCCTAGAACTATAAGGAAAAACCAACATGTAATCTCATACTCCTTGCACGCTCCATGATTGTTTTGTTCATCCTTTATGACACACCATTTTCTTGTGGCATTCCTGGAACTGTATTCTCTATACGAATCCCATGGTATGAACAGTAATCATCAAACTCCTTGCTACAATATTCACCTCCATTGTCTGATCTGAGACACTTCAACATTTTTCCTGTCTCATTCTCAACCAAAGCTTTCCATTTCTTAAAAGTATAAAAAACATTAGATTTTTTACGAATGCAATAAACCCAAGTTTTTCTAGTTGCATCATCAATAAAAGTAACATAATAACGAGAGCCACCAAGAGATGATACATGAGTTGGTCCCGATACATATGTATGCACAAGATCTAACCTTTCACTCTTCTTTTCTTTTCTAACTCTGAGAAATCTGACTCTCTTATGTTTTCCATAAACACAATGCTCACAAAAATCGAAATCAATTTGTTTAAGACCTGGCAACAAATTTATTTTGTGAAGTATATGCATTCCCTTCTCACTCATGTGTCCAAGCCTATGATACCATAGTATTGTATCCACTCCTGTAGAAGCTAAAGATATAAAAGAGTCAGTATTACCAGTACATAAATACAACATACCTATCTTCTCTCCTTTTTCTATCACCAATGATCCTTTGGTGACCTTCCACACCTTATCGCTAAATATGGATATACAACCTTCAGTTGCCAACTACCCTATTGAAATTAGATTTTTCCTTAGATCTGTAACATGTATTACCTCTTTCAACAACCATTGGTTTTCATTCCTTTTCTTTATTTTTACCTTTCCCATTCCAACAATTTTTCATGGTGCATCATCACCCAAATGAACCTGTCCAAAATCAGCTTGAACATAATCTAGAAAATGTTTCCTATGGGGTGTGGCATGAAATGAATCCCCTGAATATAATTCCAAAGACTCATAAAATATTATCCACAGAAAGACTCAAAGCATCTTGTAACACATCACTTGTGTTGGATTACTAAGAGGGGGGGTGAATCCGTAATAGAGCAATTTAATCCTTTTTAACCATATAATCCAAGTGTTATATTAATGAAGCATTATCATCCAATAACTGTAGAGTAAATAAGCAATGAACAAATGAAAAAACATACACATACACAATACACAAGTGTTTTACGTGGAAACCCAAATCGGAAGAAAACCACAGAACGGTTTTTTTATATGTCTTGAAAAATTACATTCATTTGAAGCACCAACTTCCGTTGTTTTCCAGCTGCAACTGGAAGGAGGCTCCAACCCCCTAGCTTCTCAGGCTACAACCTGAGGGAAGCTCCAACTCCCCAATTCTCTGGCTACAACTAGAAGGAGGCTACAACCCCCTATGTTCTTCGGCTACAACCGAAAGGTGGCTACAACCACCTGTCCTTGCCCCGTCCCGCGACCCTGAAGTAGAAGTAGAATGATGCCACCCTGAAGTAGAAGTAGAATTATGGAACCACTGTCAACCTTTCACTGTGAGATATACCACTGTAAACCTGTACCAATAAATCTAAAACATGCATCAACCTGTACCTCAACCTGTAATCAACTTGTACCATAAACAAGTGCATCAGCCATGCACCAACCTGTACCAAATAACCTATAATCAACCTGTACCATAAATAAATGCATCCAACAATGTATGAAGTATGTACTAATCATGTGTCAACAACTCATAAAATATGACTCATCAATATGTACCAACATCATCAACTATACACCTCATGTATGTGCCAACTCATCAACTACTTGTCTCAACCATGTACTCAACATGTACCTCAACCAAAAGCCCTCATCAATTTCATCATCCAAAT
>ML785730.1:393632-410605 GCA_009831015.1 Picea engelmannii
TTACCTTTTAAAATCTCTCAAACCACTTTGACTACTTTGACCTTTTGGGGCTTCTAGATGACATATGAGGGTCCTCCAACTTCGTAAGGCCATAACTCTCAAACCGTGAGGAGTTATGTGATGTTCCACATACCCCCATAAATTGAATGACATGTACTATCCATATAGAATAGTATTATCTAAAAATATGTCATAACTCATACCGTTATCCATCAACCAAACTTGGGTCCATTACCCAAACCTGGGGTCTCCAACTTCTCATGGCCATAACTCTCTAACTGTGAGGATTTATGTGACGTTCCACATAACACAGAAAATGGAATGACAAGAAATATCCATCTAGGATAGTTTACCTAACAAATTCATTGTCCTTCATCTCATTATTCCACAATTAAGCATGGGTTCTCTTACTCCACAAAGCGTCTTCCCGTGAGGGCTTTCACCATAAGGGGACCACTTTGGAGTTCATCCATATTTACTTCTTATCAACCATGACAAGACAATAATGAGTCATCTTTACATAAAACAATATTGGATACATTACCCAAACCTTTGTGCTGCAGGGCTTTCTTCAAGGGTTGACATCAATGACAACCAGCCTTAATTAACAATCTCCCCCTTTGTCATTGATGGAAACACTTTGATGCAATACTGAAATCATATCACTCATGCTCCACTTGGAACCATGCATCTATCCTCTATATCTGATAAATTTACCTCTGTCCTCTACATCTGATAAATCTACTCCCCCTAGAACCATGCCTTTATCCTCTGCATCTGATAAATCTCTCCCCCTTTGTCATCAATATTAAAGGTATCTTTCCATCCGGGGTTTCTCCCCCTAATTGAACTTCCCTCTTATGGTGCTTCCTCGTGTACATCTAAGACATATAATATAAGCATTCAAAAATCATTAAAAAAGCATTCATTTTGGAGTAGAAATAACTCCAAGTCTTTGGTGAAGATATTCAAAGGCTTCTCGTGGATGTGGTTTTGTAAAGATGTCTGCCACTTGTTATTTTTTGCCCACATACTCAACTCCGATGTTCTTTTCTGCAACCTGTTCCCGTAGAAACTGATACTTGATTGGAATGTGCTTCATCTTGGAGTGCATCACCGAGTGTTTTGAGATACTGATGGCACTTATATTATCACAATATATTGGAATGGGCTCATCATACTCAACCTATATATCTGTCAAAGTTTGTTTCATCCAAAGAACCTGTGTACACCATGATGGTGCTGCAATATACTATGAATTGGTTATAGATAGAGATACTGATGATTGTTTCTTTCTTATCCATGATACCAAACACTCACCTAAGTAGAACAATTCTCCACTGGTTCTTCGTCGGTCATCAATACAACCTACCCAATCTGCATCTGTGTAGGCAATAAGTGACAGATATTTTCCTTTTGGATACCATAATCCAAACTCTTATGTTCCTTTGAGATATCTGGAAATCCTCTTTACTGCTAATACATGTGATTCCTTTGGTGCTGCTTGAAATCGTGCCACCTATCCAACTGCTTTCATTACATCTGGTTTGGATGTTGTCACATATAGTAGGTTGCTAATCATTGACTTGTATTGCCTCTGATCTGTAGACTTCGAATCATCATCTTTGCTCAACTTACAACTGATTTGCATGGGAGTGATAATTGGTTTGCAATCTTCCATTCTGAACCTTTTTAACATTTCTCTGATATACTTGGTTTGAGAAATAAAAATTCCTTGGTTTCTTTGACGTATCTGAAGTCCTAGAAAGAAGGAAAGTTCTCCAAGTAACAACATTTCAAATTCATTCTGCATGTCATCATCACTACCAAAAATAATATCATCAACATAAACTTCAATTAACAAAATATTACCTTGACTTACCTTGATGTAGAGGTTGTTGTCTGCACTTTATTTTATGAACCCTGCCTGCTGCATATACTTATCCAGTCTGGAGTACCATGCTCTAGGAGCCTGTTTTGGACTATACACGTCCTTCTTTAATTTACATACATAGTCCGTGTTCTCTGACAACTAAAATCTTTCTGGTTGTTCAATGTAGACTTCTTCTTCAAGTTATCCATTCAGAAAAGTTGATTTTACGTCCATCTAATATACTTTAACATTTTTGGAGCATGCATAAGCTAAAAGTAAACAGATTGCTTCCATTCTGGAAACTGGGGAAAATGTCTCTTCAAAGTTGATTCCTTTAATCTGTGCATATCCTTTACATACAAATCTATCTTTGTTCCTTGTAACATGTCCATCTTCATTCAATTTATTCCTGAAAACTCATTTTGTGTGGATCACATTCTTATTCTTTGGTCTTGGAACCAATTCTCAGGTCTCATTTTTCTCTATTTGATCCAATTTTTCATCCATGGCCTTATTCCAAAATTCATCCTTGTTGGCTTCTTCAAAACAATTTGGTTCAATTATAGATAAGAGTGTTAGGTGTGTTTGTTTTGGTGAATGGATTTTTCTTTTAGTCTCAACTCCTGCATCTTTGTTTCCAATAATCTGATCTGAAAGATGATTCTTATGTACTCGTTTGTTAGGTGTCTTTGGAGATACTTTTTGAAATTTCTCTTCTTCTTCTGTAAAATTCTCTTCATCTTCATCTTCCTATTCTATTTCTTTTTCATCTTCTTCGAAAAGTTGTTCCATTGATTTGTTTTCTTCTTCCTTTGATTTTGGTCTGCCTGTTTCATCAATTGTTACGTTGATGCTTTCCACAACTTTGTTCAATCTTAGATTGTAACACTTGTATGCTTTCCTTGTACTTGAGTAACCAACAAGTGTTCCTTTGTCCACACAAGAATCAAACTTTCCCATTCTTCCATCTTCTCTTTTGATGTAGCATTTTCTTCCAAAAACTCTGAAGTGCTTCACATTTGTTGGTCTTCCTTTCCATAGCTCGTAGGGAGTTTTATTAGTGTTGTTTCTGGGCATTACTTTGTTTTGAATGTGAACTGTTGTATGCACTGCCTGTGTCCAAAATATATTTGTCAATTTGGAATCCATTAGCATTGTTCGAGCCATTTCTTGTATTTCCATGTTCTTTCTTTCAACAACTCCATTCTGTTGAGGTGTCCTAGCAACGAAGAATTTCCTTTTTATTCCATGACTGCTACAGTAGTCCATAAATTCCTTTGAAGTGAACTCTCATCCATTATCAGATCTCAAACATTTGATTATTGAATCCATCTCATTTTCAACCATTTCCTTGTACATCTTGAAGTTTTCAAAAGCTTCTGACTTGTTATTGAGAAAACAAACTGCAGTCATTCTTGTATAATCATCAACTAATAACATAAAAAAAAATTCACCTTCTAAGCCCTTTATTGTAGTTGGTCCAAATAGATTAGTGTGCACAATTTCCAGTGGTCTTGTAGTTCAACATTCCTTTGATTTGAACTTGGTATTTGTTTGCTTTCCTTGTTGACAATGCTTGCATAAAGTGTTGGTTCGTTTCGTGATCTGAGGCATTTCTCTGACTACTTCTCTTTTGTTGACTTTGACAAGGTTATCAAAATGCATGTGACCCATTCTTCTATGCCATAGCCAACTTTCATCTTCCTTTCCTAGACAACACTTTTCATTTCCAATTTCACTTAACACATATATATTGTTTGAATTTCTTGCAGTTGTACCAACCAATTTCCCTGAACCTTCTTTTCTTATCTCACACTTTTCTGAATCGAAAGTAAGTTTATGACCTTGGTCACACATTTGACTCACACTTAGAAGATTATGTTTCATATCTTATACCAGTAGAACATTTTGTGCCTTTTCATTCTTGTTCCCAATTCGGACTGTGCCTTCTCCAATGATTTTGGATGAATTATCATTTCTGAAGGAGACTGATCCATTTTTTTATTTTCGTAATGTAAGAAATTTGTCTTTATCACCTGTCATGTGTTTTGAATATCCAATGTCAACATACCAACCATGTTTCTTCTACTTAGCTTGTAGAGTGACTATGCATTATTCATTGTTATACTAATCTTGCTTTCTTATCCATGTCATTTTCTGAGGTTCTTGTCTATGACTGTTGTTATTCTGTTGAGGTTCTTTAGGAGAGACTGTCATTCTACAATCCTTGGCCATGTGTCCAAAACTGTTACATTTGTAACATTCCACTTCAGTGCTCAAATATTCAAACCTGTTGTAACTTTTTCTTTGTGTGACACTAGGTCTCCTTGAATAATCCCTTTGTGTATAACTCTCAAAGTTGTTACTGTTCCTGTTGTTAGCTATGCAATTCACAGCTTTATGTCCAAAATTATCACATGCATAACATAAACCAAAAAATATAGTTTGATACCTGGGAGTTGAAGATCTTCTGAAAGGAAGTGCTCTTATGAATCCTTCTTCTTCTTAATGCCTATCTGTCTATTGTTGATTCTGAAATCTGAATCTTCTTGGTGGAGGAGTGTCCCTATAATCTTCCTTGTATATCTTTCTATCCTCTTTGATTGTTTCTGCATAGCTCTTTGGGTTTGTTTCTTGCTCTGTTGTTTTGGAGCTTGATCCCTTTTTTGTCTGATTGTATCAAAGTATGGACTTGTCAAGATGAGATTTTTGACTGTTGATAATGTCATCCAAAAATTTTGAGCTATTCTGCATATTTTTATTTTGAATATCCTTTCTTAGTGTGACAACCTCTGCTTCCAAGTTTCCAATGAGCATGTCCTTTTCTTCTAGTTGTTCTTTGAGTGCTTCTTTAATTCTTTTATCTTCTTCTATTTGAACCTTCAATTTTGTGATCATTTGTTCTAGTTCTCGAGTGTCCTTTTTCTTGTCTAGTTCTACTTGTAGTTTCTTGATTTTCTTCCTTTCTCTTCTGATAACTTCTATGGCACACATTAATTCTTCTCGATAGTAAACTTCTACCTCTTCAATTTCTTCTTCGACTTCTTCACATTCTTCTTCGACTTCTTCATATTCTTCTTCAGAGTCTTCTTTGTAAAAGTCTTTTACTGCCATGAATATAACTCTTTCTATCTCATTTTCACTGACTTCATCTTCATCTGATGATGAGATGTCTTCTTTGGTGTATAAGCTTTTCTTGAAAACTTTCTTTGTAGTTATTTTGCCTTTATATGTGTGTTTTCCTTTTGAGTAACCTTCATCATTTCTCTTTTTCTTATGAGGACATTTGTTAGCAAAATGACTAATACCATCACAATTAAAAAAAATTAAAGGGAGCTTACCTCTATACCTACCGTTGGTTCCCTTGTTCAGTCTTTTGACAAAGTTGGCCACTTTTTCATCATATTTTGAGGCGTCACTGGTGCTGCTATATTGTTCTTGTTCCTTTTTCTTTTTCTTTGATCTTTTGGATGCCTTGAAGGATGCTTATTTTACATTTAGATTTTCCTGTTCAGTTCTCATTTCATATGCTATGAAGATTCCATGCAGTTTGTCCATGCTTATTGAGTCTAGATTTGATCTTTCTTCTAGTGTTGATATCTTAGAGTTGAATCTCATAGGAAGAGATCTTAGTATCTTTTGAACAATTACATAGTCTTCAATTTCTACTCCCAATCTTATGATTTCATTCACTGTTTCATCAACTCGTAAGAAGTAGGCTGTGATATCTTCATCTTCCTTCATTTTTAGTTGTTCAAACTGACCTCTGTAAGTCTGAAGCTTTTCTTCTTTGACTTTTATATCTCCTTCATAAATATTTTGAAGCTTGTCCCAAATATCTTTAGTGGATTTACAATGTGCAACTTTGGTGAATACCGTATCATTGAGACCATTCAAAAGTGCATTTGTGGCTTTGGAATTATTCTCACCGAGTTTTACTGTTTTGTCATTTGTTGGTGGAATTGTTGGTGTTGTGTATCCATCTACAATTGATTACCAAACTTGAAATCCCTGTACCTGTATATATGTCCTCATCCTTATGCTCCAAAAAATATACTTTTGTCCATCAAACTATGGTATTCCATTTTTATATGAGTTGGTACTCTCCATGATCTACCTTTCCGTGGTTAAATTGATTTCTGAAGGAACCTACTTTGATACCAATTGTTGGATTATTGAGAGGGGGGTTGAATCATTAATAGAGAAATTTAATCATTTTTAACCATATAATCCAAGTGTTATATCAATGAAGCATTATCATCCAATAACTGCAGAGTAAATAAGCAATAAACAAATGAACAAACATACACATACACAGTACACCAGTGTTTTATGTGGAAACCCAAATTGGGAGAAAACCACATAATGTTTTTTCTTATATGTCTTGAAGAATCACATTACTTGGAAGCACCAACTTCCTTTGTTTTCCAGCTGCAACTGGAAGAAGGCTCCAACCCCTTAGTTTCTCAGGCTACAACCTGAGGGAAGATCCAACTCCCCAATTCTTTGGCTACAACCCCCTATGTTCTCCGTCTACAACCGGAAGGTGGCTACAACCACCTGTCCTTGCCCCGTCCTGCCACCCTGAAGTAGAAGTAGAATGATGGAACCAATGTCAACCTATCACTGTGATATATACCATTGTAAACTTGTACCAATAAATATGAACCATGCATCAACCTGTACCTCAACCTGTAATAAACTTGTACCATAAACAAGTGCACCAACCTGTACTATAAATAAGTGCATCCAACCATGTACCAAGTATGTACCAATCATGTGTCAATTACTCATAAAATATGACTCATCAATATGTACCAACAAAATCAACTATACACCTCATGTATGTGCCAACTCATCAACTACTTGTCTCAACCATGTACTCAAAATGTACCTCAACCAAAAGCCCTCATCAATTTCATCATCCAAATATTATTTGTAGCTCTGTAATATACCTAGTGTATATGATCACATTCCTGCAAACCTTCCTTAACTTCAACAACAAGAGACTATCATTTTCATCAAACTTTTCTTTAGTCTCACATGCCTAGTTTTGGATTAGTCAACAACCCTAAATTGAAGTAATCATAACTTTGTACCTGTAATGTATAAAGATATGAAAATTATACACAATTTTATTTAGTGTGTTTTATGAAATTCCTCCAGGTTTCACTACTTGGAACCTCTCAGAAGAGGAGTTATAGCAAAAATGACATACCTTGTTGAATTCTGGCTTATTCTAGAGAGCGCCTTGTAGAGCATGCCCCGCATGGAATGTTTGTTGAACTGATCTGAAAATATTACACAACATACTAACGACTTTACCCTAACCAAAAAAAATTGTTTCACTGAATTTGGATCTGTTATGAAGAAGTTATGACGTTTTTACCTGAAACACCTGTTTTGACTAGTTTCAGGACTAGAACAAACCCTATTTTCCACGGAGTGTAACTCCAAAAATACAATTACCCACAAGATGAATTTCTTACCATAGATACTTGGATATGTTTTCTCAATGGAATAACAATTTCACGGTCTGAATCATTATAGAAAAAAAGTTATAGCGAAAATGGTGAGATGACCTCTAAATAACATACCTTAGAAAGCACCATCAAAATAATTTATCCTTCCTTGCATTTCGGCCTTCTTTTATTCACTTTCCCTCATAATTTCGTCTTAGATATCCTTGGTTACCTTAGACACCTATATATATTCAATATTCTCATCTTCTAGGTCACTTGGCTCCACTTTCCTTATTTTAGGGTCAACCCACTTCTAATTTCTCCATTAAATTTATTGTTGAAATAATTTATTTTGTATTCACTTTGAATTATAATACACTCATTACTTCACTTTATTATTTACCTTTTAAAATCTCTTAAACCACTTTGACTACTTTGACCTTTTGGGGCTTCTAGATGACATATGAGGGTCCTCCAACTTCATAAGGCCATAACTCTCAAACCATGAGGAGTTATGTGACGTTCCACATACCACCAGAAATGGAATGACATGTAATATCCATATAGAATAGTATTAACTGAAAATATATCATAACTCATATCGTTATCCATCAAACAAACTTGGGTCCATTACCCAAACCTGGTGTCTCCAACTTCTCATGGCCATAACTCTCTAACCGTGAGGAGTTATGTGACATTCCACATACCACCAGAAATGGAATGACAAGAACTATCCATATAGGATAGTTTACCTGACAAATTCATTTTCCTTCATCTCATTATTCCAAAATTAAGCATGGGTTCTCTTACTCAGCAAAGCATCTTCCCGTGAGGGATTTCACCATAAGGGGACCACTTTGGAGTTCATCCATATTTACTTCTTATCAACCATGACAAGACAATAATGAGTCATCTTTACATCAAACAATATTGGGTACATTGCCCAAACCTTTGTGCTGCGGGGATTTCTTCAAGGGTTGACATCAATGACAACCAACCTTAATTAACAACATGTTACATTTGCTTCTTGATTTTTCTCCTACTGTCCATCTCTTTGTTTCTTTGGAGTTCTAAAGTCTTTCTTCATATGTCATTTATTTCCACAATTCCATCATTATATCTTTCCAAGTCTGGATTTTGATCTGCCCTTCCTATAAATCATGTGGTTCCCTGATCCCTTTCCTACATCCTTTTGTCTTCCCCTGTTCTCCATGTTTAACGCATTACCTGATTTATCACATGTGCTTTTCTGTCGCATTTCCTTGCTAAGGATAACACCAACAACATCATTAAATTTTAGAGTGTTTGAACCAGAGAAAGAGTTACTTATAGCCATGACCATGCCATTCTATCTTTCTGGAAATGAGCACAACATTAGAAGAGACCCGACCTCATCATCAAAGTCCAATTTTACAGAACTTAGTTGATTAGTAGCTGTAATAAATTCATTTAAATGATCTGCAACAGATCCACCTTCTAACATCTTCATATTAAATAATATCTCCATTAGAAATACCTTATTGTATGTCGAGGGTTTTTCATATAGTTTATCCATTGCATCCATAAGATCCTTCGTTGTCTTTTCTTTCGAAAGATTAAAATCCACCGACGCTGCCAGGATCAGTCATACCGTACCTAGTGCATTTCTGTCAAGAACCTCTGATTCTTCGTCCTTCATGGTTGTCGACTTCTTTTCTATTCCAGCCAATGGTAGGAATAGTCCTTATGATATAAATAATCTTCCATCTACATCTTCCATAACTAGTAGTTTTGGTCATTAAATTTCTCGACCCTAAACTTTCCATATTCCGCCATTGCTCCCACTCGAATCAGGAACCCTCTTTTCCTACAAGTTACCTTTCACTATGATACTGATTGTTAGACAAAGAGGATCGCAGAGCAATTAAATAAAACAAATGTGGAAATAAAACAAAAAATATACACAATACAATACAGACACAAATATACATGGTTCACCTAGTGTGGGCTACGTCTACCAGAGAAATTTCTATCTCCTTCCTTTATTATTATCCATCAAATGAAGGGATACAAACTAAAACACACCCAATGTCACTTCCTCTTCTATATCTCACAGTCTCCTCACTCAGAATACAATATTTGCAATGATACCTAGCCGCAATACATTTCCCTCATAAAAGAGGGTTTCCTTCTAGGGAAAAAAACCCTAACATAACTTCTACCATCAGATCTGTGACCTTATAATGAACGTTCCAGATTTACTATGAAATTACAATATACATTTATAAGGAAAATTTTCCTTCGGGAGCCCGCTTGCCCCGGACCCCAAAGGAGGGGCAAGCCCCCTGCACTCCTCCGCATGGAGGAGTGTACATTATTATGTGGTGTAAATTATTCATGGGGTATAAACACAGATGAAAACAGAGGCCTATGAATCAGGAAGATAATCAGGCTCCACAACCAACACCTTCTTGGTCCGGCTTCTGATGTTTCCTTTCACCATATTTTTCAAGACACCAAGGGAGAAATGAAATTACAGGAATAAAACACTAGAGAAGCCACCCAGGGTAGCTCCCAATAGGATGAGGAATCCATAATGCATAAGAACCCTCACACTATAATAGAACCCCACACTAGTGATTGATGTTGAGGTTGGACAAATATTTTATTTCTTCAACCACCTGTGGACATGATTGCAAGTACAAGCATTAACTTCCATGATGTGAGAATCCCTCCCACATGCGACTAGTAGTGGAAGGAGATGTGGGTGAAAATACCTCGTTGTACCAAAGGATTTATGGAAACATCGACATGGTGCATGATAAGCATGTGGCTCCCCTCCTGACTCATGTACCAACCTATTATCGGTCAAGGATGAAGTACTATTCCAGTTCAACCTTAATTCGATGAAATGATTCATGGGATTTGTTGGAGTACTACACACACACACCTAGGATTTACTTTTCCTAAGGTTTTCCCTATAATTATTAGTCATTATCCAGTCTCCTAAAGTTTAGGGAGAATATTCCTCTAGGATAATATTCTCTTCAGTTTTCACTTCAGTTTGATCAGTTGAGTGGAGTCTAGATGCTACATTGGGATTATCACCATGCAACATTGGGATCATCACCAGCTAATGCACATTTTCCTTGGGATCATCACCGGACTAGAAAATTACTCATGATTCCCTTATCTCCTCCTCACTTCACTATGTTTCAGTCAGTTAACTGAATACTGATAGACTAGTTAACTTAGACTAGGTGGCAGTTCACTCCTGTAACTACTTGAGAGACTAGACTAGGTGGAATTTTACTCCCATAATTGTTGGTGTGTGTCCAGATCACTCTATACCACCACTATGGCACATTAGTTACTCATGTATCCTATATCTGTTGTAAATTATTCACTCTTTGAGTGTGGAATACAATTAATGATAATTCTTCTATTATTTCTCTCTTTCTTCTTCTTTCTCAATTTCTCTCGACAAATGTGTGTGGTATTTTCTAGCTAGATCTATTATGTGCAGGTTCAACACATTTACAGGATTGGAAAAAATGAGCAATCCTCATTGATTCTAATAACCCCAAAAGATTTTCTAAGTTCCAAGGATGATTTTAGGGGCTAAATTTCGCTCGTGGGCTAATTTTCCATGGTTTTTCCAAAAACGAGATTCACTGTTTTAAAAATGATTTGCCTAGATTCTATAGGATAAAATTATTTTACCGTAAAAATCGCCAAAATGTTATAAAATCTATATAAAATCCTTATAAATTTGAATATTTTTACAAAAATATCGCCAATCATTTATAGTTGGAATATGAAAGATTAGTAAGATTCGCCAAGGTTTCTACATTTTAAAATAATTTTCCATCCTTAAAATCATCCCTGTTCCTAAATACTTGATTTGCATAATTATCCACCTCCTTATTATTGATCCTGAGAACATGAAGGAACTCTACATGTTGGAATGCATGCATTTATTTTTTTAGTCTGAGAAATATTTATCTAATATGGATGTTTCTTAGGAGAGTTTTCAACCTTGCATGCCTGATAATAATTTTTGAGTCAACTATATTTTTAATATTTCGAATGCCCTGAAACTTGGCCAAATATAAACCCTTGTAGAGTGCATAGGCTTCATATTTATTATTGGGGGCTTGACCAATATTCCAAGAGAATGTGAACTCAACATTTCCTCCAAGGTCATAGAGTACCCCTCCTTCTCCTGCCACGCTAGGGTTCCCTTTCAAAGAACCATCTGAATTGAGGATGTGCCAAGGATTTGAACACCTCCATTACAATAACTCCAAAGGAGAGAGATGAAGCTACCATGATGGCTTAGAGGGAGAAAGAATAGCGGGGGGGGGAATAAAGAATTGACAGAACCAAATATCTTCCCTATTGTCCATATGTTGCAGTGGAATGTATTTTCTTACTTTGGAATTGAGATGCTTAGATAAGAGACCAATGGATTTTCCTACCACGGTTGAAGGGAGGACTTTTTCTTCTTAGATTAGTGCTTTATTATGTGCAAGCCAAATATTCCAACATATATATTTTGGGAGTGCAACCCATAGAATTTTAAAAATAAGTTTATTCTGGAAGGATCCACTGTAATAAAATTTCCACCTACTAAAGATCCTACTAAGAGAAGAAGGCCAACATACCCTTTGAAATAACTCTTGAAACGCCACCTGCCACACAATTTGGGAAAAGGGACATTCCAAAAATAAATGCAATGAAGTCCCATGAGAATCACAACATAGAACACTCTTGAATAGGCCTATGAAAATCATTTTAATTAAATTTTCCCCTCTTAAAATTTTACTATGCATGAGGGACCAATAAAATATGTTTACTTTTGGAAGACCATCATAGTTCCAGATAATTATCCATAGGGATGAGGGTGGGAGGAGTGCTACTTGAGAAAGTAGAATTTCATATCATTTCCTAACTATGTAGTCCCATATTCCCTAGCCCTGAGAATATTTATTCCTTTTATGGATAGGGGAACAAACCTAAAGGTGAAGAATGAGGGCTTGGACCTAGCCTAAGAGATTTTTAAGGTTTTCCATTACACCAAAACCCATAGGTTTTAGTAAATTTCTAAACTAGCAACATCACCTTGAGTGGGAGGTTAGTCCCATGTTCCCAGGGTGGTGGTTAGTCCACGAGATCAATTCTCATAGGTGTGACAATTATTCTAATGCCCCCTCTGATGTAGCTCAGGGGAATTAAACCTAGACCAAGGCTTTGATACCATGTTAAGGTTTTCCAATACACCAAAACCTGTAGGTTTTACTAAAATTCCAAACCAACAACATCACCTTGAGTGGGAAAATAGTCCCATGTTCCTAGGGTGGCGGTTAGTCCAACATAAATGAGCAGGGTGATATCCAAAGCCCCATCTATACAAACTAACCAAAGTCCTATTCCATTTGGACAGATAAAAAAGAGAATGTTTTCCATACTCCTGTAGCCAAGTGAAGAGAGGATGGAAATGAGGATCCTTCTAAAGCGAAGGGAGGCCCATTACACTTTATGTTTGGAAGGATATGCATTTACCATTCCCTAGGATCCAAATAAGGAGATTTTGAATAACGGGAAGAAAGGATTTTTGTAGGCGCCAAATTTGAGGTCCTCTTTGACTTTATGGAATTTAATATGAACATCTGAGCTTATCTCCTAAAAAATATTTAAGATGTATAACCCTTTTCCCCCACTCATTTTTTCGTGAAACTAACTTCCAAAGGAGTTTGGAGCCAAGGGAAATGTTAGAGATGATCAAATTCTTAATTCCCAAGCCATGAGGAGATTTCAGAGCCCTGAAAAATATTTCAATTAACTAAATGGAATCATTTGATATTTTTTCTTCCGCCTTTCCATAGAAATCACCTGAGTTCCTAAGTAATAGAAATTTTGATATTAGTTGGTGCTAGGAGAGAGGAGAATTGAAAAATCAAGAGAGATAATACAACTAATTTTATGAGGACCACTCTTCCTATTGGATTGAGCTATTGTGATCCCCACTAAAGAAAATTTTATTTTATATTATCCAAAATGCGAAGCCAAGAAGAGGATGACAGGGATTTGAGGTAGATTGGGATTCCCAAATATTTAAATGACTGACACTTATCCACAAATGAAAATTGTAGGATTCTCGTGATAGTTGTCAAAGTTTTGATACTTATGTTCCAGGTGTATAATTGAATTTTGGATACATTTATGGATCCTCTAGAGGCCATTGTGAAGTCATCCATTGCTCCCTTGAATATTTTGGCTATAATCATTGAGGGTCCACCCAACAATATGGTGTCATCAGAAAACTGAGAGTGATTTATCCTTTTGGCCCCTTGGAATTTTTTTATCCTTGGAATGGTTTTCTAGATTCTCTCCATATAATTTTTTTCTACTAAGAACCTCTGCCATAAAAATGTATAGAATAGGGGAGAGGGAGAAGACATGCCTTAAGCCTCTGGAAATTTTGAAAAAATGGGTAGGCCTTTCGTTCACTAGAGGGGCGATCCAAGGGTCATGGATCACCCCAAGAAATGAATTCTTCATTAAACTTGAACCTAGTTAAAACAACAAGAAGGAAGTTGTGCCTCACCCTATAAAAGGTGTTTTCCATGTCAATTTTTATAACCATTCCTTTCTCACCACAACTATGAATTGAATGTGTATCCTCTTGAACTAGTAGGATATTTTCCACCATTTGTCTTTTTTCCATGAAACCACCTTGATTTGACGAAATAAGATTTGGAAGATAGGGCTTGATGTGATTAACAACTATTTTCAAGATGATTTAATAAGATACATTGCACAAGAATATAGGAAAAAATATAGCAAAGTAGGAGTGGTTACCCTCTTTGGGGATCATGGCTAGAAATAGAATTAGTATTGCCCACAAATTTTTCGGATATTTGTACATGCTCCTTCATTTTGAGAAGATGCTTCTTGATTATGTGCCAACATTAAATGTAAAAATGAGTAGAGAATACAACTGGGCCATGAGCCTTATTTGGTTTCATTTGATGGACTACCCACCAAAATTCATCTTTCATTACTAGATTTTTCAATTTTTCATTATCCTTTGAGATGATTAAGGTGGGAATGTTAGCCAACATGTTTTCAATCAAGTCTAATTATGTATTATTTTCCTCTTTATAAATCCACTCAAAGTACATGAAAGCTACACTTTTGATCTGTTCCAAATATGAAATATTTCCCCCTTCCTTATTGGTGATTTATTTGACTTTATTCCTCCATATTCTATCTTTTGCTTGATGGTGGAAGAATTGTGTGTTTTCATCTCCTACATGCAACCAAATACTGTGGAATTTGAGGCACAACATCTCCTCTTCTAACCTTGGGGATTTTTGAAACTTATGAAAAGTCTTTTTTTCTTTTGTCAACAATTCTTGGGTGACCTTCTCTTTTTCTAACCTATCCCTCAATTCTTCCATTTTTCTTGATAATTATTTTACTTCCATATCGAGATTCTTAGCTCAGAATTTATCCCATGCCCTAAGGGTCTTCTTGAGAATTTTAAGCTTTTGTTCCTAAATGGTGATATGATAGCAAGAGAGCCAATGATTCCAAGTGTCAGAGACACGATATAGAAGGGAAGGTTCTTGAAACCACAGGGGGTTGAATTTAAAGGGGATAGGACCAAGGTTTTTTGAATCAGTGAAAATAAAAGAAATGGGGAGGAAAGAATGACAAGATCTTCTAGGAGGGAGTCACTGAGTAAAAAGTGATCCAACCGGTCTGCAATATGACTCCCTAACCTTTTATTAGACTAGGTGAATCTACGCTTGCACGACTTGATGTCAAGGAGATCAAAGTTGGACATAAATCCCTCCATATTATATTGGAAGGGGTCTTGGAACAAGGTTCCCCCTTTATTTTCATTTAAATTTAGAGTTGTATTGAAGAATCTTGCTATGATGAAATTAATATTTATACTCCTCTCTCGTAGATTAAGCAGAGTATTCCAACATGAAAATATTTCCTAGGGGACATGGGGGATATAAATATTAATAAAATGCAAAGGCATGTCTGATGGAAGATGAATCAAATGTACCAATAGCCAATGTTGTGTGTCTTGCCAATTTTCCAATTTGAAAACTAACAGATTCCAAAGAGTATAGAGGCCTCCAAAACTGCCTTTTGAGATACCAACAATACCTTTACAATAATTCCAAGTAAATTCACTATCTAAAACAATATCAAAATCCTTAATTAGTTTGGTTTCTTGGAGAAAGAGGATGTGTATTTTTTCTTATTTTTCTAAAATTTTGATTAGATTATGTTTGCTTCTGCACCCAAGACCTATACAATTCAAGGAAACATTTGTTTGTCATTTACTAGAGGATTTGGGGTTTCCCCATTTAGAGGGGTTGGCTCCATCTTGATTTCAAGAGGCTCTGGGTTCTTTTTTGATAAGGCCATACAATGTTCTATGTTTTACAAGATATTTTTCCCTGTTGGATTTGGCTTCCCTTCTATGTTGATTTGACTTGCGTCCCACCTTTTTGGGGAGGAACTGGGAGCATATTATTGACCTAATTCCCCCTTTGATTTTATAAAATATCCCCATCCTCTAGGGCCACTAGAATTTCAGGACCATGCTCCAGGATTTGCAATGGAGGAACCTTCGAGACAACCCCTTCAACCTCTGGGCGGGAATTCGTCCCACTAGACTTGTGGAGAATAGGATCATGTTGATATTAAACTTCAACATCCAAATTGGAGAGAGACTCATACTAGTTTTTACTTACCAGTGGGTTCTTCCCTTACAACTAGATAGACAAATAAGGTCTTGGAATAGAGGGATCTTTGAGGGGAGGCTAAGTTTTCTCCTCATGGGATTGCGAGCCCTACTTCATTGCTTTTCTTATATTTTTTGGTTGTTTCCATTGCTTGTTTGGTTTTTTTGTGGGTGACTTTGGGACTGCCTCGGGGAAGTACTTTGCAAAATTTTTGTACTCATGGAAGGCTTTGTATTTGAATAGGAGTTGGTCGTAGTTCACTTGATAGAGATAAGACCATTTATCTAGAGTGATATTGACTGATTCTTGAAGGCCTTTCTATAAATCTACCTCAACACATATTCAAGCACATGCTTGCATTCCATCTCTAGGTTCAGCTTGATCTATGTATTTTCATAGGGTATTTCCTATATTTTGAATGGTATCATCACTCCAACAGTGAAGAGGGAGATAAGGAAAATGAACCCAGATTAGGATGGATGAGGGGATATCATTCTCCAGATAGAAATATAGAGTCCATCAATTTATATGCATGCCTCTAGAACCCATGAAATAAGGACCACTTTGGAAGATCAAATCTCGATCATTCTTTTCTTCAAATAAGAATGAAAAGAAACCCTTACCATAGAAGGAGTGTGAGAGTTGTCCCTTTATCATGGGTCTCCAATTGTTGTTGATCCAAATTTTCATAGCTCGAGGAGATGGATAGATGCATGTGAATTGTGTTGATTAAGATTGGTTTTCATTGATGTCAACCCTTGAAGAAAGCCCCGCAACACAAAGGTTTGGGTAATGGACCCAAGATTGTTTGATGTAAAGATGACTCATTATTGTCTTGTCATGGTTGATAAGAAGTAAATATGGATGAACTCCAAAGTGGTCCCC
>ML785730.1:415592-427392 GCA_009831015.1 Picea engelmannii
GTCTGAGGTAACCAAGGATATATAATCTGAAATTCTGAGGGAAGGTGAAGAAAAGAAGGCCGAAATGCAAGGAAGGATAAATTCTTTTGATGGTGCTTTCTAAGGTATGTTATTTACAAGTCATCTCACCATTTTCGCTATAAATTTTTTCTATAATGATTCAGACCATGAAATTTCTATTCCATTGAGAAAACATATCCAAGTATATGTGGTAAAAAATTCATCTTGTGTTTCATTGTATTTTTGGAGTTATACTCCGTGGAAAATAGGGTTTGTGGCTAGTCCTGAAACTAGTCAAAAATAGGTGTTTTGAGTAAAAATGTCATAACTTCTTCATAACAGATACCAATTCAGTGAAAACAAATGTGTTGGTTAGGGTATAGTCTTTATTATTCTTTGTAACCATTTCATATCAATTCAACAAATATTCTGTGCGGGGCACGCTCTACACGGTCACTCCCGAGAATAAGCCAGAATTCAGTAAGGTATGCCATTTTTACTATAAATCCTTTTCTGAGAGGTTCCAAGTAGTGAAACCTGGAGGAATAGCATAAAACACATTGACTAACATTGTGTATCAGTGTAATATATATATATACATTACAGGTACAAAGTTATGATTACTTCAAGTTAGGGTTGTTGACTAATCCAAACTAGGCATGTGAGACTAAAGAAAAGTTTGATGAAAATGCTAGTCTTTTGTTGTTGAAGTTAAGGAAGTTTTGTTGGAATGTGATAATATAAACTAGGTATATTACAGAGCTACAAATCATATTTGGATGATGAAATTGATGAGGGATTTTGGTTGGGGTACATGTTGAGTACATGGTTTAGACAAGTAGTTGATCAGTTGGCACATACATGAGGTGTATAGTTGATGACGTTGGTACATATTGATGAGTCATAGTTGATGAGTAGTTGACACATTATTGGAACATACTTGGTACATGGTTGTATGTACTTGTTTATGGTATAGGTTGATTACTGGTTATTTGGTACAGGTTGGTGCATGGTTGATGCACTTGTTTATGGTACATGTTGATTACAGGTTGAGGTACAGGTTGATGCATGCTTGATGCATGGTTCATATTTATTGGTACAGGTTTACAGTGGTATATATCACAGTGACAGGGTGACATTGGTTCCATCATTCTACTTCTACTTCAGGGTGGCAAGACGGGGCAAGGACGGGTGATTGTAGCCACCTTCTGGTTGTAGCCGGAGAACATAGGGGGTTGTAGCCTCCTTCTGGTTGTAGCCAGAGAATTGGGGAGTTGGAGCTTCCCTCAGGTTGTAGCCTAAGAAACTAGGTGGTTGGAGCCTCCTTCCAACTGCAGCTGGAAAACAAAGGAAGTTGGTGCTTCCAATGAATGTAATTCTTCAAGACATATAAGAAAAAACATTTCGTGGTTTTCTCCCAATTTGGTTTTCCACGTAAAACATTGGTGTACTGTGTATGTGTATGTTTGTTCATTTGTTCATTTGTTCATTGCTTATTTACTCTATAGTTGTTTGATGCTAATGCTTCATTGATATAACACTTTGATTATATGGTTAAAAAGGATTAAATTTCTCTATTACTGATTCATTCTTTTCTTCAAATAAGAATGAAAATAAACCCTTACTCTAGAAGGAGTGGGAGAGTTGTCCCTTTATCTTGGGTCTCCAATTGTTGTTGATCCAAATTTTCATATCTCGGGGATATGGATAGATGCATGTGAATTAACCAATCAAACCATTCTCAGCAAATCACAAAGCAAGATTTCTAGAGTTATCTTGAACTGGGAGACTCATAATCTAATCGAGTTTTTTGAAGAAATGAGAAGGGGGGTTATTGGAGGGTTTGAGGATGGATAAAACCAGAGAATAAAATTCATAAATATCGGTGGATGGGGTTACATCACCCCCACCAGAGGCCGAAGCCATGCAAGCTTACGGGCTAGGGTTACAACACGACAGGAGCGCGTAGATATTCAAGGTAATATCTTCACTACAAGTGTAATGTTTTTTTTTCCATATTGATACAATATTGTTAACATTGTTTGATAGATTAAAATTTGACCATATCATTATTATATTTCAAAATTATTATAGAGAAGATATTTTTATTATGTTTTAAAACTAGTCAATATTATTATATTGATATAATATTGTTAACATTGTTTGATAAATTAAAAAATTTCCATATTATTACATTGATTGAAATAAAAAATAAAAATAAAAATATTGGTTACATGTGATGTACTTATTACAATAAATATTGAGAAATAACCTTATTTTATGCATAGTTTACCGATAGATTTTCATCAAAAACAAATCAGAAAAAATCAATGCATGTAGTGTATAATCATGGTATGTTGTTCGACGTGATTTCAATCTCCATTATAATCTAATGTGACGCGATATTCCAAATTTGATTTCATAATACTCTTCTTATTTGTATTTCATGTCCCATAATCCCATCCTTCCAAAAGTTTCGGTAAAGAGCATTTCTTAGAAATCTCGGAATCCGTATGTAATGCATATCCAACTAGAATCTACCAATTGTCACGTCTGACATCGCATTGATGTAGAACCTGTCATGCCATGGAACGTGTCATATTACTGTTTAGGTCTAGTGTGGAGTCCCTAGGGAATCTGAATTAGAATATGATGTGTCATCTCCATCATCTAGCCTCTCCATCAGCTCACCTCCACGTGTAATATTATAGATCATGTCTGACTTGGGGCTTACATGGAATCCTTCGTGTCTTGTTTAACATGGAATCCAAATCCTATCTTTCATGTAATGAGAACCTTTATCAAAGTCCTGGATCCTGGATATATAGAATTTGGAAATCCAAAAGATTCAATAAAGCACACTTATTCTAAATCCTGGATATCCAGAATCCAGAAATTTGGAATTTCCTATAGCATGATTTTTCAAAAATCTCGGATCTCGTATGTTGAATCATGATCTCCCCATTGATGGATCCTTGACCTCCTATTTCCCACTAGCCAATTGTCTTCTCTGGATTCATGCAATCTCATTTTCAATCTGGCATGTCATGTTGACATGTCCTACCTTACGTGGCTTGTGATGTGTTGAATGAATTATCATGTCCTATGTGGAATCCATAAATCAAGACATTCAAAGTTTATTATGGAATGCATTTTTCTGAAATCTCGGATCCTAGATATCCATATATCCAGAATCTGGACTTCTTAGAATCCCAAATATCTTAAGATATGGACATCCAAATTTTTTAATAATTCTCATTTCTCATAATCTCAGATCCTGGATATGGAACCTTGATCTATGTATGATGGAACCTTGAAATGATGTGCCTTAACCTAATCCTACCATTTATCCTTCTGATACTGGTGACCTTCCTTCTCGTTGAAATTGAAATGTCACCCGAATATGACGTGGCCCCTGACATGTCATCTAAGATGTATTATCCTACATGTAATCTTGATCCAACCTTTTCTTTATGTCTCATTTTTCGGATTTCTTAGAATCCTGAATATTTGGATATCTAGACATCTTATTTTCTCAATAATTCACATTTCTCAAAATCACTGATATTGGACGACTATATCACATGCCAACTCATCTCCCACTAGTAAAAAATGAGAGATAAGTGATCAGGCAACCAAAACATTTGGTCACCACAGTTTTTTCAAGGGATAAATGACCGAAATTTATAAATTTTAAGTGAACTAACTAAAAAATACCAAGATAAATGACCACTTTGGTCACAGGATAAGAACTAAACTAAAAAATACCAAGATAAATGATCAAATTTGGTCACAGGATATAACTATAATTAAAATGACCACATAACAATTGGTCATTTATTTGGCCATTTTTAGTTGTGTCACTCCGACAATGGAAAATTACAATTTTGACAATGAACTTGTACAATTTACTAAATTCTGACACTACAGATGGAGTAATCATTCTGGAGTAAATTTTTATTTTCTTTTTGGTTCTATAAAATAGGTTTAGGTATACATGAAAACTTCTTCCTTTTGCGGACTACTTTTCTATAACATAATTGCTGCCCAAGTTTCATTAGAAGAATTTGTTTCTACGATCAGAGGTAGTGAGACATCTTGGATCTTCTGCTTGATAAGTTGGACTGCCTTAGTCATACTAGAATTTCATGGTAGTTTTCTTTTTAGTCTTTTCTGTAGAATCCTTACATTCTTAGCTTGATTATCATAGAACTGACGGATGTAGTTGAGACTACCCAGAAATCTCTGTAATTACTTTGTATCCATAATTTCATCAGGAAATTTAGATAATGCTTTTAGTAAATGATCCTATAACTCTATGCAACCTTGAGACAGAATTAATCCTAGATAGTCAATCTTTGTTTTTTCCCAACATAGCTTGGTTTTACTGAGAACTAGACCATGCTTGAACAAATGATCATAAACAATTCTCAAATGTGTTACGTGGGATTTAATATCTAAAGAACAACTTAGCAAGTCATCAATATATACAATAACAAAGGATAAGTGGTTGAAAATGTCGTCCATTATTTTCTGGAATTCAGAGGGATCATTCTTCAACCCAAAATGCATTACCTTCCATTGGAATTGTCCGTGAGGGACAACAAATGCAGTCTTGTACATGTCTTGAGGAGTTATGCCTATTTGCCAAAATCCACTCTTGAGATCAAACTTACTGAATACATTGCATTTGCCTATTTTGGAAAATAGTATATCTTTAGATGGAAGAGGAAATCTTATTGGTAATAAAGGAGAATTCAAATCTCTATAGTTAATTACCATCCTAGGTTTTACTCTTTTCTTCTCACTATGCTTATTCACATAAAATGCAGGTCAAGACCAAGGGCTTCGGCTAGGATCAATCCATATTCTCTACAATAATTCAACAATTTCTTTTTGGCAATATTCTATTTATGTTGGAGACATGTTGTTAGTAGAAGCCTTTTGAGGTTTGGCAGTATAGTCTTCTTTATAGGGAATATCAACAAAATACTGCTCCCTAGTCCAAAATGCATTAGGATAGTTAGAAGTACAATCTTTTTCAATCTTTTCTTTGATTTCCTTTATGGCTCGAAGACCATTGTTATCAAAATTGTTTACTATCTTCTGTATTTTGGAAAGCTTTTTTGCATACCTTTCTACCTGAGGCAAAGGTTTTACTGATCCAATATTTACTTCAAAGGAGGATTTACTAGGGACTGAAATGGATTTATTGAGAATTGTGATCTGTACAAAATTTTCTCCAATAGTAAATGGCAAGCATCTATTTACAAAATATTGTCCTAGAAGGACATCTGCTCCTGTGTCAAAGCAATAAAGATTTATAGGAACTTTGAATCCTTTTATTATTATGGGAAAATCTGGAGCAAAGGAATGGATCCTTATTTCAGTATTGTTGACATCTCTAAATATTATATTCACTGGCTGCCAGAAATAGGAAGGTATAGCACCATACTTTGCACAAGAATTCATTGCACATGTATCTAGTTGAGCGTCTAGTGAATAGTTCTTATAACTAGATACTTTTATGTCAACTGTAATGACCAATCTATCCTCAAAACCATTAATATGATTAAATAGGCTTGGTTCTAGAGCTTGAGCTTGGGTGGATTTCTTAGAGTAGAAGGTATCTGAGGTTTCTATCAATTCTTTTTCAAACAGCTCATCCTTCTATTTCTTGAGAAAGCTCAATTCTTCTTTTTCAAGCTTTACAATTTTCCAAATTTCTTTGATCAATAATTCCTTTTCTTTGATATAAATTTTTAATGTGTTGATCATCTTGTATATAGTGGCTTCAGTGCTCAAGTCTAATTCTTGTTCTTATTCTTCTACATCATCAATAACTTTTACAGGGTGCTTATTTGCATAGGATTTTCTTTGATATAGGAAATTTGGCTCAGCATTATGGATAAAATATCGGGGTGTTTTTGGCTGAGTTTTGCTAGGTGCAAATGCAGAATGAGGGGGTGAGTAATATTGTAAATTCACCATGCTTGGTTGTTGGAGAAAAGTAATTTGTGAATCAATTGTTTGAAGTTGAGAACGAAGACGATCGGCGAATTGGAATTGACTAGGGGTCAATTGATAAAGACGATGTTGGACACTAGTCTTGCGCTAGAGAAGTGAAGGAAGATCTTCAAGATTAGTCATCATCTTGAGATCTAGGAAACTGAGATTGAGTAATGAATGGGAAGAGTCAGAAGAGTATCTAGGAGAATCAGGCTGTAGTGGAGTTTCAGACTCAGTTTCTGTAAGGGATAGGTATTCACCTTCTGAACGACAGAAAAATAAAGCCCAATCAGCCGGATCATATCCTCTAGTAAACAGATCCATTATTTTGTTTTGAAATTTAGACTTCTTCATCAGAGGACACTAAGAAGCCCAGTGGCCAGGTTGTTTATAGATAAAACACTTTGTGTTTTTGGATTGGGTAGGCTTCATCCTTCACTTAAAATAGGTTTTTCGGGGAAATGGTTTATGATTACTAAATTTCTTGGGGAATCTGTTCTTGAAAGATTTGGATTGATTTTTAGACTTAAAACATCCACAATCTGGTTTGCAGGATGTTTTCTTTTCGTGGGGCTGCTTACAACCAAAATGGTATGTTTATGCAAATATATCATAGACAACAACATCAAAACCAAGCTTCTTTTTAACAGACTTATTAGTTTTACGTCTCAGGCATTCCTTTTGAAGGGTAGTTGTGATGTACTCATGTAGACCTGCTAAAGAAAGATCTTCCATATCAACATCAAGTTGTTCAAGCCTTTCTCTAACTAGATCTAGTATCTTTCCAGGCATGGTTGAAAGATATTTCTTGAGATATGCTACATTGTGTGGGTCTGGACTTCTATAGAGAAGATCTTGCATTGTGCAGAGAAACTCTAGGAGTTGACTAATGTGGCATAACTTTTGGCTCATAAACATATCAACATAATGTGTAGCGTTAATGTTTTTATTGCCATAGAATTCATGAATGACTGCTTTAGTTAATTCATCAATGGGTTTTTCATCATTCACAATTCTAAGCTTATCCTCTTCAGGAATTCTATCCCACCAAAGTCCCAAATTACCAATGAATCCCCAGGTTATCCTAAGGGATAATTCATTCCAAGCAACATGATTGTGATATAGCAATTTTTGGGTTTTTCCCAAGCATGCCATTTCTGAAAAATGATGATCATTTCATTTCGTGACCGAAAATTGATGTTAGTCATAGGTGTTGGATCTATATTATCTCTTCTAAAACTAGAACTTTCTTCGGAGTTAGCAGGATCAAAAGGAACCTTTTTTCTTGATCCATATTTAGCATTGCACCATTTTTACCAAGCGGTTTGGAAAGGATTTCCTCTTGAATCTTGATCGGAAGACCTAGGCATGTTAGATCCTTCTCCTTATTCAATATCTTTGATATATAAGAAAGGAGAGGTGGAGACTTGTTGTTGGGATTCAATAGAAATTTTGAACTAAGATATTTGGTTCTTTACTAGCTCAAGCTTATCGAAGGCTAGTATATTTACTTCAACAATTCAATCTAGAACTAGGTCAGTTAGTTCTTTAACTAATTGCTTCAAAGTGAGTTGTTTGTTTTTCGCAGTAGGGCCGAACAACCTAAATGAGGTTTGTTCTTCTAATTATGAAAACTTTATTGGAGGAGAATTAAGCTTCTCCTGGTCAAAGGATTCTTTCAATTCTTGGACTGCAGACTGGATGGTTTCCAGTTTGTCCATGATTTTTTCAATTTGTTCTCTGAATAGATATTGGTTATGCTCAATAGTTTCTAAATCAGAATGTATATCATTAAAGTGATCTTTTGTTTGCAGAATATCTTGAGCAATATCAACAAGATTTTGTGCTAAACACATGGATTGATAGTTTGAGTAATTCTGCATACGAATCAATTCAGAGGACTTTTCAGCATCAATCTTCATGTATTGTACAAAGTATAGATATACAACAAGAGTATTATTCTTGAATGTAGGAGTGAAATTTCCCGGACCTATATTTCTATGAGGAAGAGACGAATATTTATCTTTGTCATCTATGGGAAATGGATAATTCATCATGTTAATCTAACGGGGAACTGAGATCTATAGGCACTCAGGACAGTTAGAGTGTTGTCCATTGTGTTCATTGTTTGAACATAATGTTAAGAAAGAAGCAGAATAATATTCAGATGGTTTCCTTGAAGACTGAGCAGGGATACAGGCTTTACAAATTTTACACTTCGTAGATCTGGTTTGATGATATAACAAATGATCATCCAATTTTGAATGTCCATAGATAGGAACATAAAGAGGATGTCTGGGTGAAGAAGTAGATGAAGATACATTTGATGAGAAATAATTTATTTTCTCTATCTTACTTCTTTGGAATCTACCAATTTTTAAGACTTGGTTTCCAATATGGTTTTGTTGTACTATTAGATTTTGGGTTTCAGATGAGTGGAACTTTGGTTGGAGTGGTTGATAATCAACCTTCCATTCATCCGGGGGAGTAAGATGAGAGAATCCAAGTGTTAATGGAGTAAAATTTCCGGGGCCAACCACCATGCTTTCGAAGGTAACGTGTTTAATGAGGTTAGGATTTAAGGTAGACATAGTAGTGGAAACAAATCAGAGACAAGTAGTGGTCTGAAAATGAGCGATCTCAGATGGATTAATCATGTGAAAACCAAAAAATTGAATATAATCCCGAAGAAGAGTATAAATAAATGGGTCAGTGAGGGAGACTTGAAATATTGGTAGGATGGAGGACCACACGGGACCATTGTGGAGGGGAGCTTGGAAGCCTCCAATCATTGCATCAGAAAATTGATTATGTCTAGAATCTATGACACAACACAAGGTAGATGTATTTAAACCAAGACAGACTAAAGGATTTATACTCAATTGGATTAATCCAATATGAACATATTTGTATCCATTCTCTAGCCCCCAATCAATATCAACCTATTGAATCATAGGGATCTAATAAACATTTTGACCTAAGGACAAGGGAACATTTGTGGAACAATACCTTATTAAGGTGGTAGCATTAATTTGAACATAGGTAAGTCATATATTTTAGAAGGTTCTATCTTGGGCATAGCCCAGTTTTCATTTGGTTCATAGTCCTATGCTATAAGCCTAGTATTATATAAAGGATCAGATGAACTTGAACCTAAAATCATTTTGAACCATGAATATTTTTTGAATTTTGCATCTGAAGACAAATCCTAATGACTATTGGGTCTGCGAGAATCCATATAGCATTACTGCAAATTTTGGCGAAATAGTACGAATGCAGGGAAGTAAAATCAACAGAAGGTAAGATTCAACTTACGATGGGAAAGGGATAACACATAGTGGTATCTTTGGATTGATCTGCAGTGTCAGAATTTAGTAAATTGTAGACCCCCTCATGTGTCACAACTCAACAATTGACACCAAATTATCTTTCATGACGATGTCCTATAGATCTGTGGCTTATATATTATCATCTTGAAAATCCCTTAGGAACTAATTACTTTGAACTAGATCCAACCATGGGAAACTACTCCATATAGTCAACTATTAGATTTTGTATTGCACATTGAGAGATTTAATTTGGGGGGCTTAGGCAGGAACTAATTAATTTGAATTAGATCCAACCATGCAAGGAAACTACTCCATATAGTCAATTGTTAGAATTTATATTATACATTGAGAGATTTAATTTTGGGGGCTTAGGAAATTGACACTAAATTAACTAATATTACGATGTCCTAGAAAGCTATGGCTTATATACACATCTTGAAAATTCCCTTAGGAACTAATTAATTTGAACTAGATCCAACCATGGGAAACTACTCCATATAGTCAATTATTAGACTTTATATTGTTGATACTGAGAGGGGGGTGAATCAATATCAAGTACAATTTAAAAACTTTTTCAACTTATACTTAAACCATTCAACTATATCCAATGAGCAATGAACAATAGTATAAGAGCTACACCAGTACACCACAATACACCATGCACAATATATGAGAAATAATCAATAGTTATTGTTCAAGGGAAGTAATGACTTCCAAAGGTAGCTACAGCTTCCAAATGTAAAGAGAGGGATAAACCTCCAAGAGGAAGATACAATCCTCCAATATCAAGAGAGACTTGAACTCTCCATCCTTGCCCCTTCCTTCCACCCAAGAGTGTATGAGAGATAATAAAACTTTACATTAAATCATCACCATCAACCAATCATCACATAGAACCTGATAATGCTTCCTGAGACTTTTTCAATTTCTACAATTCTTCAATTCTTGGAGTACTCTAATCCTATAGATAATATTACTCAATGTATTCTCTAAAAATCCTCCAAGTTTCACTCTTGAATCCTCCCCAAAAAGAAGTTATAGAAAGAATGGTAGACTTTATTCAATTCTGGTCTATTCAGGATACCAAACTTGTACAGAATGCCCCACGCTCAATATTTAACATCCGATTTTGAAACTCCCAAAAAAGAAACTAAAATCCATACTCTTTCCAATGAAATTTTTCCCACATCATTTGGATTCTTGATGAAGAAGTTATGATTGTTTTACCTAGAACACTTGTTTATTGACTAGCTTAAGGACTGGTCATAAACCCTATCTTCCACAGAGTGTATCTCCATAATTATAGCGAATCAAGAGCTTAAATTTTTACCATAGGTACCTTGATATGTCTTCTCAATACCATAGTGAGTTCACCATCTGAATCTTTCTAGAAAAAAATTTATAGAAAAAATGGTAAGATGGCCTGAAAATAACATACCTTAGAACACATCACCAAAAGGCTTCATCCTCCCTTGAAATACGACCTTCTTTACTTCTTATTTCCTCTGAAATTCGACTTGTATCAACATGAATGTCTAATGATGTTTATTTATACCATTTATGTCACTTCATTTTAACATTAGGGCCGACCTGACACTTTCTTATTTTGTAATTTTTTTCTTTAATTATCTTCAGGGCCTACATGTACTTCCTTCTTCAATTAACTTTGTCATCTTCAAAAATTCATTTCTCCTCAACCATGAGGATCCACATGATATTCCACATACCACCGGAAACAACATGATGTATACTATCCATTCATGTGTGTTGTATATGCATGTGCATTGTCCTTCATGTCCAAATACCTTTATCAATCTTGCAGTCCAAAACCCATGACTAGGGTTGACATCAATGACAACAACCAATCTTCCAACAATCTCCCCATTTTTCATTGATGGAAACACTCATGCTCCCCCTATCATCATGATCCCAATTTCTCTCCCCCTTTGACATCAATGGAAAATTCTAGGGCTGCTCCCCCTAAGTTTAATGGAAAAATGTAACTCTCTTATTTGGGGCTACTCCCCCTGAACATGTGGCACTCAATAATACTTCATCCTTATTTTTGGTCTTTGGGACTTTTTCTTCCTTAGAATCCTTTTGTGTGGCTTCTGTCTTCTCTCTCTTTTTCATGTCTAGGATGTATATGTTGTTCGGTCTTCTTGTTGCAGTTGCAACCAATCTTCCTAAGTTATTTTCTCTGATTTTACATTTTTAGGAATCAAACGTAAGAGTGTATCCTTGATCACACATTTTACTAACACTGAGTAGATTATGATTCAAGTCTTCAACCAATAGAACATTCTTTGCTTTTACATTTCTTCTTCCAAGCTCTAGTACACCTTCTCCAAGTATTTTGGCAGATGAGTAATCTCCAAATGCAACATTGCCACCCTTTCTCTTCAAGCTGATGAATTTGTCTTGATCCCCGGTCATGTGTGAAGAACATCCACTGTCTATGT
>ML785730.1:436771-483277 GCA_009831015.1 Picea engelmannii
AGAAAATTCAATTCTGAAGTTAAAAGATGACAAATATACCTTGGATAGGCTATTCTATGAGAAATATGGGATAAAGTGAAGGAAAAATGGCAAATAAAGAGGAAAAAGGATGGTTTGTGGAAGCACAAAAATGGACTCAACACTCATTACCAGTTAATTGGAGGGAAGGAGCATGATAATTGGGTTAAGGAATTTTATTAAGTGACGACCGTTGAATTTGTTTTTTGGGTTACACTATATATGTACCACTAGAAAAAGAAATGGAGAAGAAAATTGCAATGGACAAAACTTCAAGGATTTTGAAGAGGTGGGTGAGGGCTTCTTTAGTAGAAGAGTTGAAATCTATGTCTTCCCCTTCTCAAGTTAGTCAATTTTGTTCTCAATATTCTGTATTTGTTATATATTTGAATGCATAGAAATCTCATGGATGCTAAGATTAATTCAAGAAGAGAATAATGAGACTGATCCATAAATATGATACATTGGGGGGTTTCTATCATACATATATCTAAACGTCTTGAAATTTCTTTCTAAATTTCTCAATAAATTGTCCCAAAAATATTATGTAGTGTTTAGGAAAATTTAGAAACCATTTCCTATCTTCTCCTTATACAAAATGAGAAAACATTATGGATAAGACATCATCGACCTCTATAGAAAAATTCTTAGTGGAGTCTTAGATGGCAGTGAAATGGTCTTCAACAATAAGGAAGGCCATTTTCTCCATTAGAACTAAGCCAAATTTTGATATAGTCATCATGAAGGTCCCCTAGATGTTCTATAGGTGGTAGGATAAGGGATTTGATTCTAGATATTAACCATGGATTATGGGTATTTGGCCTAAGCATAAGAATATTAGGGTTTTGAATCACAGGATGACATGGGGTTTGAACTGTGGGTTGGGTCATAGAATGGATAAACACTTGGATTGTAGGAATAAACACAACTTGAGGTGATGATGTGGGTCTGGAGAGTGATGATATAGGACTTTGAATAGTCCATTGTCCTTCTAAATAATGGGGCATTGTGAGAGAAGGCAGTGTCAAACCTTAGTATCTTTTAGGACCCTACTAACCTCAAGTTTACATTTTTTCCCATGTCAAAATATTATTGTTTGGGGCCAACCAAAAAAAAATATTCCCTTTGTCAGGAACATGGATTTTCTAGGATTCTCCACCACCACTTGAGATCAAAATGGATGGTGTTTATGAAGGTAAACTCTTATCCATTTTTTAATGAGTAATATTTGTTATGTTTATTTTCCTCCCATACCACTGTACTATGTCCCCCTGGGTATTTGTGACTTTGATGGAGTCTTTTTTTAGATTATTCCTATATTTGTTCCATTCTATTGTGTAAATGCCTCCCGGTCCCAGATCTAAATCACTTTTCTATCTCAAAATCCATATGTCCTTCCCATCCCTATCATATGCATTAGACAGAAGGAACTCTTATCTTTCATGTAGTTTCCTAATGATATCCTCAGACAGCTTGAAATGGATTTTCAACCCACCCAAGGGTCTTTACTTATAAGCAATTTGACTACACCAACTAAGGATGGCCAGACTTATTTTCCAAGAAATAAATAGTAATTTTAGGTAACAGAAATTCACTAAGGAGTTATTTGGGATACTATGGCTTTTGTGAATAGAGCCCATTTCATCAAATAAGTGGTTAATATAAAGAGGCTTATGATTATTATTAAAACATACAAGCAACATAAGGAGCATGGGATTCAATGTGTCTTTATAGCAAGTTTGCATTACAAATTCACATCAAATAAACTTCAGAGCATACTTTCCCACTAATAAATCTTTAATTTAGTAGGAACTTGGTTTGTCTTTGATACATCGTTTAGTAGGAAATTTATTTGTATTAGATACATTGGATACCTTATCACTTCCTGTAGTTGTTCCATTCTACTATGTAAATGCCTCCCAGTCTTAGATCTATATCACTTTTCCAGCCCAAAATCCATATGTCTTTCATGTCCCTATCTTATTCCTCAACTAGAAGGAACACATGTCTTTCCTATATTTTCCTAATGATCTCCTCAGACAGCTCGAAACAACTTTGCAACCCACCCAAGAGTCTTGACATGTAAGCACTCTGATTGCACCATTAACTAAGAATGACCAGACTTATTTTCCAAGAAATAAATAGTACTTTTAGGTAATAGAACTTCACTAGGGAGTTATTTGGGCTCCTACGGCTTTTGTCAATAGATCCCATTTCATCAAGGAAGTGGTTAATATAATAAGTCTTAGTATTCTTATTAAAACATACAAGTAACATAAGGAGCAGGGGATTCAATGTGTCTTCATAGCAAGTTTGTATTACAAATTCACATAACAGAAACTTAAGAGCATACCTTCCCACTAATAAATATTTAATTTAGTAGGAAATTTTCTCTTAAAAGATCTATATTTTCATCATCAAATTCATAAGGATACCCCCCAAAAGAATCCATCTGATATATTTTGTTCATCGTTTCATGACCTCTTCTTCATACAGATCTTGATTTCTTAATCCTTTTCTACTTGTCCCATCATCATCAGATTCAAAAGATTCATCATCATCATCATCATCTAAGTTTGAAGAAATGTCATTGGTTTTTCAGGGCCTTCTTCTTGGGCTCCTCTTAAAAGTCTAAGAGGCCTTTCCTTGATAACCAACTAGATTACCATCATCAAAATTGTAAACTCTCTCACTTTTTTTAGAATTTATAGAAGGAATTTTGTCTCTTTTATATGCCATATTACTTATTGTATCATTCAAGGTAGAGGAAACAACATCTTGATATTCATATTTGTCGAAGTCACCAAAGTCAATGGAGGCATCCAACCTACTATTGGGTGGCAATGGCCTCCCACCAATTTACAAACCCCCACCATTGTCCCATGTTTTCCATCTTGGAGTACCATTCTGGTCTTTCATCCTTTCATTACCATACTTTATTTTCCAACCAGAAGTCTCATTCTAGTCCCTCCTCCTTTCATTACAATGCATGGGTAGGTCATCAAAGTCAAAAAAATCATCATAAAAGTGACCATCCTTTCTATTTCCTCTATCCCCATTCATTATAGGGATGCATGCAACTCTAAATCTATCTACAGTTTAAAGATAACAACTTCTACACCATCTAATTTAATATCATAAAATTCATCATTCTAGGCTTTTGAAGTGGTAATCAAGTCAAAAGGTTGCTCTAATATTATGTTTAGATGCCAAGATTGCTGAGAATTATCATCCCATTTTCCATCATTACCTTGTTCAAGAATTTTGGTGTACTCATCTTCACATCACTTGTGGTTGCAGTTATAGCATGTAATATTTATTCGATAATTCAAAAAGTTTCACCTACAACATTGTACATTTCATATTAGTTTTCCTTCAACTTAGAATACAAAACAAAATAATGTTAAGATAGTTTTCAATAAGCACAGATGGAAAGAAAATATGACAGATTAGTCAAGAATATTAGTAAATCTCACACAGAAAATCAAAATAATTTCTCAATAAATGAAACTACAACTTGAATCCTACATGGAAAGTCTTACCCTTGGAATTTCCACTCCCCTATATTTAGCTCTCTTTTTGGATGCTTTGAATCAAATCATAGGCAGTTATGATTCTTTGCAAAGTTCATAAAATCACACCTAAAAATCCATTTTAAGACACCAAGAAGGATAAATATAGGATGGAATGATGATTAAAAATATAATTCAATTGTAATGCCAAAGTGGAAGTTGGAAATCTAGAGAGAAATGAGTAATAGGAAATATAAGGGAAGTTACTTTGGACAAATCCAATCCCCTCTATTCATTTCAATGTCATCATGTCCCATATTCTTTCTTGGTGGAGGTTGGGGCAATTTCTCTTTTGGAGTAGGCTTCTTGACAACTAGTTTTGGAAGGTTTGGATCAAGTGGTATTGCACTCAATGTTACGACTTATTTTAACAACTTTCAAAAATATTCCTTCATTGCCTTCCTTTTATGTAATTTTTTTTTCTGCAGAATGAATTAAAGGATCCAGTCCATAAACCATTAAAATTTGCATAGCATATATTGTAGTAGCATGATTTTTTTTTCTGCAGAATGAATTAAAGGATCCAGTCCATAAACCATTAAAATTTGCATAGCATATATTGTAGTAGCATGATCTTCTTCATGTGGAAGTGTGTAAGCTATATCACAAGAGCTTCTTAATTTACAAGAGCTACACACCTAAGAAGCATGTCATTTTATCATCCACAATGGTGGTATTTGTCACAAAATAGTAGCATAAGTCAGTTAATCTCCATTAATGGATCTTACACATACATGTTCTAAGGTGTTAATTAAAAAACTAATAAAAGAATGTAAAACGAGTTTTTTTACTACAAAGCTTGATATAACAAAAGAAAAGTTCATCTATGCCTGTTATGTTGATATACTTTATAGGTATGGAAGGAGTTGAGTAAGATCATAGGTTTTAAATATGTTTGGAGTGGAGATACTATTGAGGAATGAAAAAAATTTCAAAAGGCCATCATTTTTTAGGAAAGAAGAAAAATGGAAAACCCCCCAGGTTCAGAACCAAGAAAGTTAAGATTGTGTGCATTCATAGAGTTTATCAATTCCATCATTATGTGCATTCCAAACATCAAATATACTACTAATTTTATAAGTATATACATCAGATATATGATCTTGGGAGGGTTCCACCACATCCACTCTTTGATTTCCTTTACCATATTTTCTTTCTTCAACCATATGTGTAATTATATTAAACAAATAAGGATTTTAGGTACAAACATAGGCAGTGCTTTAGGTGCAATATTTACACCATACATTCCAATGAATGTGAGAAAGGTCATAAGGGAGTAATCCCTAAGCATATGACCAGACTTATTTTCCAAGAAATAAATAGTACTACAATTGATGTTATGCCTAAACCCTAGTAATCAGATAAGTATACTCTAACATCTATTGTAGTCTTAAAATTTCCTTTTTCTCTCTAGGAATTATTTTTTATATTGCATTTCAATTCAAGATGAGATAGATGAAAAAATTTGAAAGTAAGATTAGCATACCGGTGTCATAATTGAATGCAAAAAATTGAAGATGAGTCAACGACCAGTTTTTTCAATGAATGAATACCATGCACATGATGAGAGAATAGACGATGAGAAGAGTTTGGATAAATATGCATGTCCTTGTAATGAGTGTCTCGGTGGGAATATGAGAAGACGACAAGTGATTTTTGAACGTATGTTAATATTATGTCATAGCGGTATAATACCTTTCCCTAAAAGTAGTTATCCAAATAGGATACCATTGCAAAGAATGAGAGACATAGAGGCACCAAAAATAGACAAAGAGGAAACAAATGCAGATGAACATGCAACAATCTTAGATGAAGGGATTGAAGTTGATAGAATGATGAATGAGGGTTTCAAGTATGATTGGCACAAATTGATGGAGGATTCTTCAAAACTTGTGTATGGTACTTGCAAGTTAATTCATTTGAAAACAAGCCTTTTAATTGTTAATTTGTTAATAGTGCATGGTTGGACAAATGAGAGTGTTAATGAGTTATTGGTATTGTTACATCAATTGTTACCACCTGACTCCACATTGCCAAAAAAATGGAGTGCATGTAAAGTGAAAATCACTAAGCTAGGATTAGGGTATGAGAACATACACACATGTGTGAATGGTTGTGTATTATTTCTCAAAAAATCATGCAAGTGAGATTGAATATCTGAAATGTAAAGAACCGAGGTATAGACTAGGGTTGAAATCAAATGCAACACCTAGTAATATTCTTTTCCACTTTCCAGTAATCCCACGGTTACCTTGAATGTATAGATGTCGAGACATTGTTGAATTTATGCAATTTCATGCCCAAAATAAGTGCACCGATGGAAAACAATGGTCTGTGATTGATTCTAATATGTGGATGGAATTTGAAAACAAATGACCTTATTTTTTTGAAGATCCTTGTAATATAAGGTTGGGTTTAGCTCTAGATGGGGTGGACCCATTCTCATATCAGAGTACTGAATGGTCAACTTGGCCAGTGTTTTTGATAAATTATAACTTGCATCCATGGTTAGCAACCAAATCATTTTTCTTGATGTTGTCATTGATTATACCAGGAAATAAAAGTGTGACTTCAAATACAATTGATGTTTATTTAGAGCCATTATTTGATGAGCTATCATAATTGTGGAAAGGAATTGAAGAAATTAAAATTTTAAGGGAAAATGATTCAATCCAATTCACTTTAAGAGCTTATTTATTTCTTATGATACATGATATTCTTGCATATGACACATTGACTAGTATCAATGTTCGTGGATACCAAGGATGTCTGGATTGAATCTTTAAGCCTTTTGGGAGTGTTAGAAAAACAAGATCACAGAGCAATAAAATAAACAAAAATGTGGAAATAAAACATAGAATATGCATAATATAATAGAGACACAAATATACATGGTTCACCCAGTTTGGGATACGTCCACCAAAGAAATTTCTAGGTTCTTCCATTATTATCATCCAACAAATGAAGGGATACAACCTACAACACACCCTCTGTAACTTCCTCTTCTTTCTCTCACAGTCTCCTCTCTCAAAATACAATATTCACAATAATACATAGCCGCAATACATTTCCCTCATAAAACAGGGTTTCCTTCTTGGGAAAAAACACTAACATAACTTATACCGTTTGATCTACGACCTTATAATGAACGGTCCAAATTTAATATGAAATTACAATATACATTTACAAAGCAAGTTTTCCTTCGGGGGCTCGTTTTCCCCCAGACCCTATAGGGGAGGAAATCCCCCCCTACAATCCCCCTGCGTGGAGGGGTGTACAATCTTCATGGGGTATAAACACGGCTGAAAACAATACCTATGAAACAAGAAGATAATGAGGCTCCACAAACAATAATATCCCACTTGGAGACTGATCTCAACAACTCCACCATTGTTGTATCTACTTGAATATGATCCTTCTTGGACTTGGAAAACTTCTCATCTTCACATTCATTCTTGAATACCAATTGAAACTGAGAAGGAACTCAATTTCTCCCTGGTTACTCCCTTTGTTAATATGTCTACAGGATTTTGGCTAGTGTGTATCTTTTCCAACTTCAAATGTCCATCTTCCAAGACAAATCGTATGAAATGGTACATGAGATATATATGCTTAGTATTTGAATGGAAGGATGATTTCTTTGCAAGATGAATGACACTCTTGTTGTCACAATACAACCTACTATTCTCTTTCTTCTTTCCCAATTCCTCCATAAACCTATATAACCAAATCATCTCTTTAGTAGCCTCTGTAGCAACAACACACGTTTCCTCTATTGTTGAAAGTACAACAACCTTTTGCAATTTCGAAATCCAACTTATTGTTGTTCCACCTACAGTAAAAACATACCCTGTGGTGCTCCTCTTGCTATCTTTATCACCTGCCATATCTGAATCAATGTATCCATGTAGAACAATGTGATCTGAAGCTCCAAAACATAATGCATGAGTAGTAGTACCTTTCAAATACATGAGAATCCACTTTACTGCCTCCCAATGTTCTTTACCTAGATTGTTCATATACCTATTCACAACTTCCATTGCATGTGCAATATCTAGTCTTGTGCAAACCATATCATACATTAAGTTGCCAACTGTTGATGACTAAGGGACCCTGGACATGTATTTTATCTCCTGCTCTTCCTTGGAACACATTTCCTTGGTTAATTTGAAATGGTTGGCCAAAGGTGTACTAACTGGTTTTTCATTCTGCATTCTAAACCTCTCCAACACCTTCTCTATGTAATCACCCTGAGACAATGCCAATTTGTGATTTTTCCTATCTCTTGTTATTCTCATACCCAGGATTTTATTTGCAGCACCCAAATCCTTCATCACAAATGAATTAGCTAATTTCTTCTTGAGCACATTTATATCCTACATATTAGACCCTACAACAAGCATGTCATCTATATACAATAACAAGATAATATAGCTTCCATTTTCTATCCTTTTAAAATAAATACAGTGATCAAAATGACATCTACTATAACCTTGTTCTGTGATAAATTTGTCAAAATTTAAATACCACTGCCTTGAGATTTCTTATACAAGATCTTCTTTAACCTGCATACTAAATTCTCCTTCCCTTTGACCTCATACCCCTATGGATGCTGCATATAAATCTCTTTCTCTAAATCCCCATGGAGAAAAGTTATTTTTACATCTAACTATTCAATATGCAAATCTTCTACTGCCACAAGACTTAAAATAGTCCTAATTGAAGTCATTTTAACAACAAGAGAAAATATTTCATCAAAATATATACCTTTCTTTTATGCAAACCCCTTTACAAGTCTAGCCTTGTACCGCTTTTTTCCTCCATCTTCTTCCTTCAACTTCTAAACCCATTTATTTTGCAATGCTCTTTTTACTGTAGGAAACTGAACCAAGTCCCAAGTCTGGTTATTTACCAGGGAATCCATTTCCTCTTTCATGTCTTTCTCCCACTTCTTTTTAGTTTCTACCTGCATTTCCTCTTCATAACATTCCGCTTCACCAGAATCAGTCAACAATAAATAATACAATGAATGATACTATTGTTCAGGGGGTCTAGTTAACTTGGTAGATATTCTAAAAACACTTGCATGAGTTTGAGGTACCTGTTGCTCCTATTGTTGTACATTTTGATTTTTTGGTACCTTTGGAATTTCTTTTTCAGGGATCTCATCAAACACTATGTATTCTATTTTTTATTTTTCCTGTTTCTTTCCCTGCAACTGATCTTTGGACATGACCTTCTCATTGAATATGACATATCTACTCCTAATGATTTTGTGATTTTCATAATCTCATAAGCGATAAAAAAAATCATTAACACTGTATCCAATAAAGGTACACTTCTTGGATTTTTCCTCAAGCTTTGTTCTATTTTCTTTATCAATATGGACAAATGATTCACAACCAAAAGTCTTTAAAAAAGAATAGTTTACCTTTTTACCTTTCCATGCCTCCTCTAGAATTCCACCATCAAAAGAGCTTGAAGGTCCTGTTCATCCTTTCTGACACACCATTTTCTTGTGGTGTTCCTGGAACTGTCTTCTCTCTACGAATCCCATGGTATGAACTGTAATCATAAAACTCCTTGCTGCGATATTCACCTCCATTGTTTGATCTCAAACACTTCAATCTTTTTCCTGTCTCATTATCAACCAAAGCTTTCCATTTCTTAAAAGTATCAAAAACATCATATTTTTGTTGAATGCAATAAACCCATGTTTTTCTATTTGCATCATCAATAAAAGTAACACAATAATGAGAGCCACCAACAGATGATACCTAAGTTATTCGACATATATTTGTATGCAAAAGATCTAACATTTGACTCTTCTTTTCTTTTTCGACTTTGAGAAATATGAAACTCTTATGTTTTCCATAAACACAATGCTCACATAAATCCAAATCAATTTGTTTAAAATCTGGAAACAAATTTATTTTGTGAAGTATATGCATCCCCTTCTCACTCATGTGTCGAAGCCTATGATGCCAAAATTTTGTATCCACTCATGTAGAAGCTAAAGAGATAGAAGAATCAATATTACTAGTACATAAATACCATATACCTACCTTCTTTCCTTTTGCTATCACCAATGATTCGTTAGTGACCTTCCATGCCTTATCTTTAAATATAAATATACAACCTTCACTTTCCAACTTCCCTATTGAAATTAGATTTTTCATTAGATATGGAACATGTCTTACCTCTTTCAACAACCATTGGTTTCCATTCCTTTCCTTTATTTTTACCTTTCCCATTCCAACAATTTTGCATGGTGCATCATCACCCAAATGAACTTGCCCAAAGTCACCTTGAACATAATCTAGAAAATGTTCCCTATGGGGTGTGGCATGAAATGAAGCCGTTAAATCTACTACCCAAGACTCAAAAATATTATCTACATAAAGAATCAAAGAATCTTGTAACACATCACTTGTTACATTTGCTTCCTAATTTTTCTCCTTCTGTCCATCTCTTTGTTTCTTTGGAGATCTATAGTCTTTCTTCAGATGTCATTTATTCCCACAATTCCAACACTCTATCTTTCCCAGTCTGGATTTGGATCTGTCCTTCCTATAATTTTTGTCGTTCCCTGAGATATTTCCTTTATCCTTTTGTATTCCCTTGTTCTCCATGTTTAAAGCATTGCCTGATGTCTCACCTATGTTTTTCTGTCACATTTCCTCGCTAAGGATAACACCAACAACATCATTAAATTTTAAAGAGTTTGAAGCAGAGAAAGAGTTACTTACAACCATGACCAAGTCGTTCCATATTTCTGACAATGATAACAAGATTAGAAGAGCCCTGACCTCGTCATAAAAGTGCACTTTTATAGAGCTTAGTTGATTAGTAATCATATTAAATTCATTTAAATGATATGCAACAAACCCACCTTCTAACATTTTCATATTAAATAATCTCTTCATTAGAAATACCTTTTCGGATGCTAAGGGTTTTTCGTACAGTTTAGCCAATGCATCCATAAACTCCTTCATTGTCTTTTCTTTCGAAATATTGAAAGCCACCGATGCTTCCAGGCTCAACCATATCGTTTCTAGTGCCTTTCTGTCAAGAACCTCCCATTCTTCATCCTTCATGGTCGTCGACTTATTTTCTATTCCACCCAATGGTAGGAATAGATCCTTCTGATATAAATAATCTTCCATCTTCATATTCCATAACTAGTAGTTTTGGCCGTTAAATTTCTTGACCCTAAACTTTCCATCTTCCGCCATTGCTCCCACTCTAACCAGGAACCCTCTTTTCCTACAAGTTACCTTTCACTCTGATACCAGTTGTTAGAAAAAACAGGATCGCGAAGAAATAAATAAAAACAAATGTGGAAATAAAACAGATAAGATACACAATACAATAGAGACACAGATATACATGGTTCATCTAGTGTGGGCTACTTCCACCATAGAAATTGCTAGATCATTCCTTCATTATTATCTAGCAAATGAAGGGATACAACCTGCAACACACCCGTTGTAACTTTCTCTTCTTTCTCTCATAGTCTCCTCTCTCGAAATACAATATTCGCAATAATGCATAGCCACAATACATTTCCCTCATAAAAGAGGGTTTCCTTCTAGGGAAAAAAAACTTAAGATAACTTCTACCGTCAGATTTGCGACCTTAAAATGAACGTTCCATATTTACTATGAAATTAAAATATACATTTACAGGGAAATGTTTCCTTCGGGGGCTTTGACTCAGAACCCCTGTCGAGGGCCCGCTTACCCCTGGACCCCCCAGCTGGGGGGATAAGCCCCTCAGACCCTGAAGGGGGCGAAATCCCCCCCTGCAAACTCCCGTGTGGAGGGGTGTAGAATATTCTGGGGTGTACAGTATTCATGGGGTATAAACATGGATGAAAACAAATACCTGTGAAACAAGAAGATAATCAAGCTCCACAACCAATAGTGAGGCACTCAAGTAGTTTGTGTAAATGTATTTATTGTGGAAATCATGCTTACCTTAAAATGGAGCATCCATATCATCGAAAAAAGTCACATTTCAATGTTTAGGAAGAGAATCATGAAGAACCATCAACAATAACAAGTGATTACATTATTCAAAATGTAGAAAAACGAATGTAGTTTATTGAAAATGGTGGCATTCTTGGTAGTAAAAATGATCCACTCAATGATAGTGGTGTAAAAGTATTGTGCATATTCTATAAGTTTTCATACTTTAAGCATATAACCATTATGCATACTATTGACTTTATGCATACTAAGAAAACATAGCTTTTGCTATTATAGAAACTCTTTTTGGTGCATATGATACATTGCCATCACACCTATACCTTCAAGAACTAAAGATTCGTCGAAATATTTGGGTTGAAAAATATGGTGATGGAAAATATAGAAACATATTGTTCCTTATGTGTGGACAAAGGAACAACGTGCACAATTCTTAGCATTGATGTCTTAGACTCTCTCTCCTACTGGATATGTGAGTAGTAATGTTAGAAGAAAAACTGACAATAATGTCTTAAGAGGCCTCAAGACCCATGACTATCATGTCATAATCAAGGATATTTTACCTATTGTAGTCATATCAAGTTTGGCAAAGGGGAAAAGATTGGCAATTATAAGGTTGGTCATAATATTTAAGAGAATGAGTATGCATGTGTTAGATCCTTCAAAATTTGATAATTTGAGGGAAGAGGTTGTTGAAGTCCTTTTCTTATTGGAATGGGAATTTGCACCACCAATATTCAATATTTATATGCATCTTATTATACATATAGAACATAAACTAGAGAATTGTGGCTCGATAAGAACTAGATGGATGTACCCTATAGAACGATATATGAAGGCTCTGAAAATTTTTGTTTGTAATAAGGAAAAACCAGAAGGTAGCATGTGTGAAGGATATTCAATGCATGAGGAAATAGGATTTTTCACAGAATATATGAAGTATTTTAGTAATGTCAATCGACATGTATGGGATGATGATGAAGACGAGAGAGTTACATGTGAAGTATTTGATAAGTGGCGCAAGTGAAAAATTATTTACATGATAAAAAAAAATTATTTAATTTCATTTAATAGTTCAATTATTATCATTCTTATTATCTTGTATGTTCATATCCTATGTAGAAAATATAGAGAAAATATTTGAACAGGAATGCATCCATCTCAAAAGCGTACACTTCAGGATTTGAATATTGGAGATGGCTCTTTTCCAAAATTTGATGATTGGATTGTTGATGCAATTAGTGATGCACAGCAATAAGGAAAGGATATAATGATCGAGGAAATTTAGCTTTCACGACCTCCAAATATATGATATACTTATTTTAGTGGGATGTGGGCCTATGGTAGTCATTTAAGAGTGGAAGAAAAGGACACATGAAAGGAAAATTGTGATTGTATTGTTAGTGTTGAATTTCATCATGAAACTGAAAAGAAACTTTATCTTGTATTAATACAAGAAATTATTCAAGTTGATTATGGTGAGACTAGTCCCATAATATAAAAATATAAATGGATCAAACCATCCACAATACAATGTGATGAGTATGAATTTGTATGTGCAAATACACGCCAAGTTTTATCAAAGAATGATGAGTCATATGTTTTCCCTCTTCAACTTACACAGTCATTTCTAATTTATGGTGTAACAAGCCTAGGATGGTCATATTTCATTCAAGTAGAGTCTCGATTGAAAAGGAAATTCATGGAATATGTGGATATAATGGTCGATGAGCAATGTACTAGTATACAAGAAACATTGGAAGAAGAAGATGAAGATGAAAATAGAGTTGTATTTGAAGAAGAAACTTTGATTCCCAATGAAGAGATTGAGACAGAGAATGTAATTCATGATTAGGAAAATCTATTGTATGAGGACGATGGAGAAAATGAAGAAGATGCATACACAACTGATCGTGATTGTGATCTTGATGGCAATGCAAATCATGATGATGATGATTTGTCACCTTAAATTTATGGAATAAATTTTCACTATGCAAATTGGATTTTATTGTTTTGGCCATGGGATTATCCAATGGTTGTACTAAATTATGTACTAAGATTTGTATGTATTTTATTTTTTTGGCCATGGGATTTTCCAAATACTTGTTTTTGGTACTATGCAATGTTTCAAATATGATTTCCTTATGTTCCTTACTATCAAATTATGTCTGAGAAATGCTACGAATGGATGTTTTTGAGTTTTAGTGTTAACAAAATATGGAAGAATTATTCTTTGATTGTATTCCATCATGATGGAAACACACACACACACACACATATTAAACAAGACTTTTAGATACATGATTTCACAGATTTAAAAGTGTTGGAGTTACTTCACACACACCTAGGATTTATTTTTCCTAAGGTTTTTCCTTGTTTATTAGTCATAATTAGTCATTATCCAATATCCTATATTTTAGAGGAGAATATTACACCTGGAGAATATTCTCTTTCAGTTGACACTTCAATTTGACTAGTTGAGTTGAGTTTAGATGCTACATTGGTTTTGTCACCATTCAACATTGGGATCATCAACATGATAATTCAAACTTGCCTTGGTATCATCACCAAACTAACACATTAGCCTTGATTCCCTAAGTTAACTCCTCACTACTCTATGCTCAGTCAGTTAACTGAAGACTAATTGACTAGTTAACTCAACTAGGTGACAGTTCACTCCCGTAACTTCCTGAGAGACTAGACTAGGTGCCAGTTCACTCTCGTAACTATTGGTGTGTGTCCATATCACTCTGAACCACCACTATGGCGCATTGGTTCTCCTCCAGTGTGCACACATTGAGCTATACATAGTATATCATGTGCAAATTATTCATTATTCATAACGGTTAATGAGAATTATTCTATTCTTTCTCTCCTTCTTCTTCTTTCTCAAATTCTCTCTGCAAATGTTTGTATTATTGTTTAGCTAGATCTATTATGTGCAGGTTAAACACATTTACATGGGATCAGATCTGATGGACTGCTAAGCAAAAATTACACCAAAAATTTTTGCAGGTACAAAAGATTGAAGACAACGGAAAGATGGATTTCCAAAAATAATTCATTCTTACACCTTACAATTATTTTGCATGGAAGGAGAAAATAGCCATACATCTCTGAACCAAAGGGTTGTATAGGTTAACCATATAGATATAGAACCAACATCATCCATAGAAAAATCCAAGTACTTAAATTGCATGGATGAGGCACTCAAAACAATTTGCAGTCTTATTTCTCTCGATCTCCTTTTTCAGATATCTTCTTGTAAGACTCCCAATGAAGCCTGAAAAACCTTGGAAGGGTTCTTTGGAAAACAAGATGAGATGAGGGGACACATGCTGGAGGTGGAGCTGCTCACATTGGATCCAAAAATCTTCGACAATATTGTTGGGCCCCAACAACTCCCCCTAAATTTTTACAAAATTTAAAGGCCCCCCATTAGAATCTTGATAATTATAATGAGATGTAGAATCAACATTTTAAAATAGTTCCATACCTCGGCTTTCTTTGAGACAAACTTAATACATTCACTATAGTATGAGACATTCATTACAAGAGTATATGTCAAAATTTAGAAACGAGCATAGAAATCGCAATTTAAACAAAAACGTTATTTTTTATCAACTGATTACTTTCGTTTAAATTATGATTATCTGTTCTTTCTTTTGATCATTAGCAAGTTTGACTATTTTGAATAATGGGTTAAATACTTCATCAAATAATATCTTGGTTGGTTTCTCATTTTCATAAAATCATTTGGTGATATTAATTAATTAAATTATTTTTTCATTTTGCATCTCATTTCAAAATAAAAATAATAATAATAAAAAAGAATTATCTATCATTTGTTTGATTTTGTAAAAAACCAAAATTAATATTTTTCTCTTCTCCATTAACTTGAAACTTCTAGAATTTTAAGATCATATTTGAAAGGAAATTATAAACAATGTTCGTTTAGAACTTATAGTTAGTTTAAATTCATTTTTTATTTTATTGTTCTAGATTTTGTTTTATTCACAATTTTTAGGTTATTAATTTAGGTTTCTTTTTGTTTCACAGGTTTCTATTATCAGTTATTTGGTACGGATCTGATCATGGCTTGACTTTATTATCTAAATATGTTTAAGATGATTGATCCAAAAATAATATTGGATTGTTGCAAATAAATTATGAGCAACAACAAATAAGATTTGGAAATGCGTCAAGAACAGAGACACAATTTTGCGGGACTGATTGCAGCCAAACCATGAGGAATTTGAAGAAACGATTGAAAACTCATCTCCCAAATGGACCCATTTAGCTTTCATATAGACATTTTCCCAAACAAATGTATTATTTGAGATATATTTGTGTCTCTTTACAAGGAAAATTTCAGGTGGCGGAAATTATTAGTGACACCCATATTGTTCATTCATTGTATAAATATATGAGAAAGTTCAGAGCCATGGGGATGGAGGAAATTGAGAGGAGGATTTTTATCCTTTCTCTTTTTTATATTATTTTTTTTCTATTTTTTTTCTTTTCAAATGGAATAACGAATGGTTGGAATCTTTGGGAGAATGGACAAGTATTTTCAAAGAATAATATGGAATTCCAGATTGCTTAATGACTTTTGTCCTGTGAGTAAAATGGTTTTATTTTCATTATAATATCTTAATATTCTTTGAATAATTGATTATGCATTGATTTAAATTAGCTTTAGTATTTTTTTATCAATACATGGTTAATTGTTATCATTTGTATATTAATTTTTTCAATCTTTAAGAATCTATTATCCCAAAAGTTCTTCCTGGACCATATGATGAACATATTTTTTTGAAACTATATGAGAAAACAATTTACTCTTTGGATTTTGTTCTTTTGTAGATTGTGCAATGTTAATATTGTTTCTCATAAAATTTCTGAATATGAAACTTTATTTGTATTGAACTAGCTTTAGACTGTTCTGCATATAATTTTTCATGTTATGTTTTCATTTAAATGGTTCATTATCTTTTGGTTTAGTTTATATATGTGATTGATCATCTATTCAAGTATTTTGAGTTTACATCTGATGCTAGATAGCTGGCAACACCATTCCTGAGAATTGAAATTTCTTTCATTTTCAGTTATTGGACATTTCAAGGTCACAAGATATATAATGATTTGTCTTTCTGTCGTTATAAACTCGCTCCAGAATATGAAACACTTCCTTGAATTTCTTCAGGAAGTATTATTCTTTCTTTTGTCATAGGTTTACACTTGACATAGGTTAAGAGGAGCTCATACAAATACAGAGAGATGAATTTAGCTTAGTATTGCTGATCAATGAGAGGTTAGTAAGTGCATTGCTTTCTTTTATTCAAATTTGTGTATATATGAATGAGACGATAATTGCATTAATTAGATTTGACGGTTTCTGTGTCATCATTTCAATTGTATTTACTTAATATTTATTAGTTTAAAATATTTAAACATTAAAAAAAAAAAAAGATTTATGTTCTTACTTTATCTTATTTTGAAACATTATTATAAACATTCATTTTCGCAAGATTTCAAGTAAACCTTGTAAACTGTATATAGATTGTTTATAATCATTTTTATATTCACGTTTCTTTTTAATAAACATTAGTAAGTAATATATCATTTCTTATAATCATATATTTTAGATTAGTTTCATTTCTTTTATTATTTTTAGGACTTTAGTTGACCAACGGAGCCATTAAACCCGTCAGGTCATTTCATTCCAAACGGTTTGGGTTATTTAGGCAACCCCGGTCCAGATTTGACCTTCGATTTGATGGTCTGTCACTTACGTCTGTCAACAAATATCCAAGATTTCTTCACAAAATTTAAGGATTTACTATTGCAACTGAAAGCTTGCGGGGTTGATGAATCGACGGAGGAGAAAGAAATGGTTCTCACCATTCTCTCCAAGATTGGTCCTGAATTATCTGTATTCGTATCCACATTCCATATTATGAGATTCACCTCTGGAGCCACTTGGAATATGCCTTCTCTTGAGGACTTTATCGAATCCCTGACACAAGAGAAAACAAATCTCATCAACATGGGAACAATCAAAGGCCCAAGGATGCATGCACTCATCGTGCATGATGACAACAACAAATATCAACAATCTAAAGATAAATATAAGTGAAAATCGCACATCTGAAGAAGGAAAAGTACACAAAACCCTTCACTGATGCCTCAGGATCCAAAGGGGAAAAGGGAAGAAAAGGGGAGAAATGATCGTACTGTCACAAAGGATTCCATCCAGAATCCGTGAGCATGAAAAAAAAAATAGATCTGATGTCTCAAATACTTCAGCAAAATAACCTTGTATATCACATTCCCGAGGGTTCCAAGAAGAAGAAGCCAGAAGATCCAAATTCGAAGAAAGGCAATTCTAGCCATGCCTTGATTTCCATCAACTCCTCTCCCGATGCTTGGATCATTGATTCAGGAGAATCACATCATATGGATGCATAAAAAATAATATATTCTTCTTTGGATGCATGCAAAGGTCTGATGTAGGATCATCGCTCCATGTCAGCAGCGTGTCAGTCAACCATCACATCTAGCATGCATTTAATGGAGAAAGGGAGAGGCGCAACCCTCTCAATTTTGAAATTCAAAATTTCAATAAATGTTGTAAGGATTTTAATTCCAGACCACGCCTTTGTACAGGTAGTGGTAGAGGTTTCCTTTAATGGTTGCCTGTAGCAAGCCCAGGACGTAGTTAGGACTGGGCATCCATTTATGTAATGTAGTCGTAGGAGTACGATGCCAGTCGAGACAGTGATGGCACTAAGACGGTGAAGAGGATAAGCTCAAGAGATCCCTCTTTTGTAAGGAGTCTCTAAGAGTAGAGTGGAGGATAAGAATAGGGGAGATCTCAGGTTGAGAGGTCTCGAGAGAGAGAGTTGAGACTCATTACAGTCCAACCTTTGTAAATCATCTGTATAGAGACACAAGGATTAATAGAAAAGTAGTTTTTCCTTCATATGATTGTTCATGTATTTATGTTTCATGAATGAATGTTGTAGATGTATGTTATATTTTCATTTGCAGGGATAGATATAATTTGTCTATCTGTTAAGTTGTGATATATGTCTAGGTTCTTTGGGTTGTGCAAGGAGTGCACAACGGAACATGAGAAGTTTTGAGGCCAGCGAAAGGAGTGAGCATCTGAACTCTGAGGAGTCAGAAAGAACATGCCAGGAGGATTCACAAACTCAAAGGAAGCCTCAGATTTACTGAATACTCTGGAGGAAGAACTATGCAAAGGGAGGCACAGAGAAGAAATAGAACTATTGAAGGTTCTATAAATCTCTACCAAGAGGGCATTGAGCGTGTGCATAGAATGCACAGGAGGGACTCTATTTCGATTTCAGAGAGAAGAAGTGTCGAGGAGAGACACTTGCAGAGTTGTTGAACACTCTGTAAGCTCTGCAAGGTGTGCATCGAGCAAAAGAATGTCAGGAGGGTGTGAAGCATTTATTTTCAAGAAATACTTTGAATTGAGTTATTTGAAATCTCAACAGCACCAAGAGTGTACTAGAATGGACTTGTTCTAAGTCCATAAGATTAGAAGAGAAAGCGCTAGAAGAACACGCACAGATAAAACCTTTTGAGGTTTTTGAGTTGACAAAGCTCAGGAGGAAGAGCACAGCTACCGTTGGATCGAGAAAAGGACAAGATCTGGACTGTTGGAGTCTACATCCAGCAAATAGGAGAAGAGCGCATATGAGAATAGATCTGGGCCGTCAGATATAGCGCAGAGGACTGATAGTCATCGGATCGAGAAAAAGGTGCTCGAGGTTTAAACCTCATAGGAACAGAGAAGAGAGGACTTGTCGAAGTCCCGAAAGAATTAGAACCGTCCATCTCAGAGGACGCGTGTTAAGAGACCCACATTTTGGGGATTCGGACACTAGGAGATCGAGAGTGAAGAGTCTCCAAAATCACGAAAGGAGAATTCACGAAAGGACCAGGGTCATCCATCAAGGAGGACACATGGAAAATGGTCAGTGTTTCATAGAAATCGCCAGAAGGACCAAGACCGTCCATCAAGGAGGACATGTGGTGAGCGGTCGAGGTTTCAGGAAAAGGCTTGAAAGATTTCAAACCATTGATCCAGTTGGATCGTATCCATTGGTTCCAGAAAGGCCTGGGCCATTGGTCTCTCAGAGGGAGAGATTTCGGCATTGTGTGGACTGGGGATTCGAAAGATAAAGGAGTGGGATGCTTGCATCGCGATTCCCCGAATCGCGAAACCCTGAAAGAATGAACGCCGAGACATTTTGGCATTTCGGAAACTGGGGATTCGAAAGACATAGAATAGGGGGAATGCTTGCATCGTAATTCCCCGAATCGCGAAAGCCGGTAGCGCTTTGATGTTAAGCGCGTGGTCACAGAGTGGTGGTCACGTGGAGGGAGGCTAAGGGAGGAGCCAAAGCCCATTAAGCCCTTTTCATAATTTCAGGACTCGGGTGTTCGAGAGGCCAGGAGTCAGGAGACGTGGAGTCCCAACACGTGAAATCGTGAAACGATCGTGGTCATCGATCGAGGAGGACGCAGGACCATCGGATCTGATTTGGGGAAGGACCATGATTCGGGGTTTCAAGAGGCAAAGGGACAGAACTCTTGAATTTCAAAGTCTCAAACCACAAAAAGTGCCTTTTGGTGTTAGCGCATGGTCACGAGGAAGCAGTCACATGGACCGAGATTTGGTCAGGGGCTAATCGTCGTTGAGCCCATTTTCGACATTTTGGCATTCAGGGATTGAAGAGTCAGAGACTCAACATCAGGATTCACAAAGTCGCAAAATGCGAAAAGCATCTCTTGGCTTGGCCGAAGGTCATATCTGGGTCAAGTGTCGTGGATTCCCAGGTCGTCGAAAATCCCAAAAGAACGTAAGTTGTTGGATCGAGGGAGGCTCACAGCTGTCGATCTCATCAAAGGAAATATTTCAGAATTCGGGGAATCATAGGGGAAGAGGAACGACTGTGGGTTGTTCGCTCAAAAGTCCCAAAAAGCCAAAATTAGTGGGAAATAGGTGGCGCATACTCGTCACATTGGAGAAGTCAACCTTCGTTAACATTTCAGGTTTCAGAGGTTGAAGAGTCGAGAAAAATTACATCAGGATTCTCGAAGTCGCGAAATCCAAAATTTCCTTTTCGGAAAAGTCCCAATCATATTTCTTGGTCAGGAGTGAAGGTAGGAGCTAGTGGGAGCTAGGCTCTATTTCGGGGTTCGGTGATTCGAAGGACAAGGATCCTGGGAGAGCTCGCATGCAGGAGTACCGAAACACAAAAGGTGTGTTGTTTATGCCTTGGGTCATAGCCCGAGGTCACCAGATAAAAAGGAACCTGTGGATTCATTCAAAGGGTTCCAGCAGGAGCCCGAAGAGCCATTTTAGCTCAGAAGAAGATCGATCCAAAGACCGGGAGATCAGTGGACCCTACTGAGGTAGGGGGTCTGCATCAAGTGGTATCAGAGCCATTTTCTGTCTGTAGACTATAGGCAGAGGGAGGCAGAGTAGATAAAGAAAATACTCTGATACACACCATCAAGTGGTATCAGAGCTGATATTTTTGTATGTAGACTTCAGGCGAAGGAGACAACAGGTGAAAGATGGAAATGGCTACTAAAGGCCATGAGAGTGGTGGAAGAGGAGATCACCAGCAGATGAGTAAAGAAAATATTGAAAAGGAACTCACTGAGATAAGGGCGAGAATAGAACAACTGACCTTGAAGATGCAACAAGAGGCAAAAGTACACTGGAGGTACGAATGGCCTCTGAACAGGAAAGCCAAATGTCCTGTTCAAAATTTGTTGGCTAGGAAATAGAAACAAGAGTTGAGGAAGTGGTTGAGGTATGTTGAAAGCCTCAGTGACACAGAGTTGGTTTGCATCTGTGAGCCAGAAGTTGGAGAAACCCTTAGTGATGAGGAAGAGGGATCAGTTTCAGATCTCATAAACTACCAGGAGGGTAGGGATGAATTTTCGAATTGCTAGGTGGGCAATGAAATGAGATCATTGGAGGATCTCAAAGACTGTCAGGAGGACAGCCATGGAAATTGATATTGTCAGGTGGGAAATGGTATGATATTAACAGAGGATCTCATAAACTGTCAGGTGGGCAGAAGTGGACTTTCAAGTTGTCAGGTGGGCAATGGAAAGAGATCAGTGGAAGGTCTCACGTACTGCCAAGGGGGAAGTGGTGAAAGTTCAGATTTCCAAGTGGGCAATGAGATGGGATCAAACGATCTCATAGACTGCCAGGTGGGCAGCAGAAAATTCCCAAATTACCAGGTGGGCAAGGGGAAAGAGATGAGACTGTCTGAAAGTCTCATGAACTCAGAGGAGAGTTCAGATCAACAAGGAGTTCTGATAGGAGAGAATCAGAAGAGAATTTTGATCATTGGAGGAATAGAGGTGTTCCTACCAAGCATCCCATTTGAGGCCATAGCATGTGTTGCGGATGAAACAATAGAAGGAGGAAAGCCAACAGAGACTGTCAAAGAAGAGGAAGAAGTGGAGCAGACATTGATGTTTTCCCAAGGAGAAGAAGAAGAGCATTCAGCCGAGTTGCTCAAAATTTTCAGCCAGGAAGCTGAAACAGAAATGAATGAAACACTGGAGTCTGCAACAGAAGAGGAAGAAGACAGCACGGATTTTGGTTATCTGTATGAAGAATTGGAATCCCTAGAGAAGAGGGTGATGGTGCGAAGTTTGCACATTCGACAAGCCAAGCTGGAAGAAGTTGGAAGTATGCCAACAAGAGAAATGGAAACAACATAACTGCCACAGGAAGAAGTTTAGCAGCAATTTAGTGAGGAGACTGCAGAGCTGGAGTCTACAGTAGAGTGGCCACTTAGTGCCACAAAAAGAGATAAAGATAACAGGGGAGATCGAGCAAATCTGCCCATTGAGAAGACAGAATTGCGGCAGAGAAGACTACATACAAAGAGCCAGCCACTGGAGCAGCTAGATGAGGTAATTGAAGAAATAAGAAGGTTGATGTTGAGTTCAGCAGTAGATACTGCTAGCAACGAGAAGTTGAGCAGAAGGGAGCCTGCAAGATCAGCAGGGCAGCAGTAGCAACAACAACGAAGCAGAGGAGAAGATGGATAGCTCCAAGGGAAAGTTTGGGATCCAGGTGGATTTCAACACTGGAGAAGAGGAGCTCATGATCAGGAGATCATGATTTTTCCAGTTGAGGAGTATGATGCAGGAGCATTGCTCCATGTCAGCAGCATGCCAGTTAGCCATCACATCTAGCACGCATTTAATGGAGAAAGGGAGAGGCTCAACCCTCTCAATCTTGAAATTCAAAATTTCAATAAATGTTGTAAGGATTTTAATACCAAGCCTTTGTACATGTAGTGGTTGAGGTTTCCTTTAATCGTTTTCTGCAACAAGCCCAGGACGTAGTTAGGACTGGGAATCCATTTATGTAATGTAGTCATAGGAGTACGATGCCATCCGAGATAGCGATGGCACTAAGACGATGAAGAGGATAAGTTCAAGAGAGCCCTCTTTTGTAAGGAGTCTCTAAGAGTAGAGTAGAGGGGAAGAATAGGGGGGATCTCAGGTTGAGAGGTCTTGAGAGAGAGAGATGAGACTCATTACAGTCCAACCTTTGTAAATCATCTGGATAAAGACACAGGGATTAATAGAAAATAAGTTTTTCCTACATATGATTGTTCATGTATTTATGTTTCATGAATGAATGTTGTAGATGTATGTTAGATTTTCATTTGTAGGCATAGATAGAATTTGTCTATCTGTTAAGTTGTGATATCCGTCTTGGTTCTTTGGGATGTGCAAGGAGTGCACAACAGAACACGAGAAGTTCTGAGGCCAGCGTAAGGAGTGAGCATCTAAACTCTAAGGAGTCAAAACGAACATGCCAGGAGGGCACACTAGGAGGATTCACAGACTCAAAGGAAGCCTCAGAGTTACTGAATACTTTGGAGGAGGAACTGTGCAAAGGAAGGCACAGAGAAGAAACAGAACTACTGAAGGTTCTGTAAAGCTCTGCTAGGAGGGAATTGAGCATGTGCATAGAATGCATAGGAGGGACTCTATTTCAAGTTTAGAGATAAGAAGTGTTGATGAGAGACACTTGCAGAGTTGTTGAACACTCTGTAAGATCTGCAAGGTGTGAATCAAGCAGAAGAACGCCAGGAGGGCGTGAATCATTTCTTTTCAAGAAATACTTTGAATTGAGTTATTCAAAATCTCAACAGCACCGGGAGTGTATGAGAATGGAATTGTTCTAAGTCCATAAGCTCAGAAGAGAAAGCACGAGAAGAACAAGCACAGATAAAACCTTTCGAGGTTTCTAAGTTGACAAAGATCAGAAGGAAGAGCAAAGCTACCGTTGGATCGAGTAGAGGACAAGATATGGACCATTGGAGTCTATGTCCAGCAAACAGGAGAATAGCGCGCAGGAGAATAGATCTAAGCCGTCAGATCTAGCATAGAGGACCAATAGTCGTCGGATCAAGAAAAAGGTGCACGAGGTTTAAACTTTGTAGGAACAGAGAATAGAGGACTCGTTGAAGTCCCAAAAGAATCAGAACCATCCATCTCAGAGGATGTGTGTCAAGAGACCGACATTTCGGGGATTCGGACACCAAGAGATCGAGAGTGAAGAGTCTCCAAAATTGTGAAAGGAGAATTCGCGAAAGGATCAGGGCCTTCCATCAAGGAGGACACGTGGCAAATGGTCGGCATTTCATAGAAATTGATAAAAGGAGCAATACCGTCCATCAAGGAGGACACGTGGAGAGCGATCAAGGTTTCAAGAAAAGGCCTGAAAGATTTCGAACCATCGATCTAGTTGGATCGTAGTCGTTGGTTCCAGAAGGGCCTGGGCCGTTGATCTCTCAAAGGGAGAGATTTTGGAATTTCATGGACCGGGGATTCTAAAGATAAAGGAGTGGGACGCTTGCATCACGATTCCTCGAATCGTGAAACCCTGAAAGAACAAACGCCAAGAAATTTCGGCATTTCGACAACTGGGGATTCGAAAGACAGAGAACAGGGGGAATGATTGCATCGTGATTCCCTGAATCGCGAAAGTCTGTAGCGCTTTGACGTTAAGCGCGTGGTCACGGAGTGGTGGTCACGTGGATGGATGCTAAGGGAGGAGACAAATCCTGTTAAGCCCTTTTCGGCATTTTGGGACCCGGGTGTTCAAGAGGCCAGGAGTCAGGAGACGTGGAGTCCCAACTCACGAAATCGCGAAACGATCATGGTCGTTGATCGAGGATGATGTAGGACTATCGGATCTAGTTTGGGGAAGGACTGGGATTTGGGGTTTCAAGAGGAAAAGGGATGGGACTCTTGAATGTCGAAGTCCCAAACCATGAAAAGCGCCTTTTGGCGTTAGCGCATGGTCACAGGGAAGCAGTCACATGGACCGAGATTTGGTCAGGGGATAATCATCGTTGAGCCCATTTCAGCATTTTGGCATTTCGACATTCGGGGATTCAAGAGTCAGAGACTCGACATCAAGATTCGCAAAGTCGTGAAATGCGAAAAGTGTCTCTTGGCTTGGCCGAAGGTCATATCTAGGTCAAGTGTCATGGATTTTTGGGTCAGTGAAAATCCCAAAAGAACGTAAGTCGTTGGATCGAGGGAGGCTCACAGTTGTCGATCTCGTCAAAGGTAAGATTTCAGAATTCGGGGAATCATAGGGGAAGAGGAACGACTATGGGTTGTTTGCTCGAAAGTCTCGAAAATCCAAAATTAGTGGGAAATAGGTGGCACGTACTCGTCACATTGGAGAAGTCAACCTTCAATGAGATTTCGGGTTTCAGAGGTTGAAGAGTCGAGGGAACTTACATCAGGATTCGCAAAGTCGCGAAATCTGAAATTTCCTTTTCGGAAAAGTCCTGATCATATTTGTTGGTCAGGAGTGAAGGTAGGAGATAGTGGGAGCTAGGCTCTATTTTGGGGTTCGGCGATTCGAAGGACAAGGAGCCTGGGAGAGCTTGCATGCAGGAGTCCCAAAACCCCGAAACTCGAAAGGTGTGTTGTTTACGCCTTGGGTCATAACCCGAGGTCACCAGATAAAAAGGGACCTGTGGATTCGTTCAAAGGGTTCCAGCAGGAGCCCGAAGAGCCATTTCATCTTAGAAGAAGATCGATCCAAAGACTGGGAGGTCAGTGGACCCTGCTGAGGTAGGGGGTCTTCATCAAGGTCCTTCTATTTTGATGGGGGGAAACTCTTCTGTTGAAGTCACCGATAAAGGAAGGATTGAACTCACCAACGAAATCTTCGAGAATGTGCTGCATGTTCCCAAGCTTTTTGTCAACCTTCTCTTTTGTATCATATGATGAATTCTGGCACCAGAAAGAAATTCATATTCACACCAAATTCCGTGGACATCTACGACATGCAAACCAACTCCAGGGTTGCTACCAGTGAGGTAAATCATCAGTCTAGATTGTATACATTTTCTAACTTCATTGAACCTAATTCTGCTTTACTGCTTACTCATGCTGATGAAAGTAGTAAGATATGGAACGAAATGTTTGGACATTTGAATTTCAGATACATGCAACAACTTAGCAAGCACATATTGGTTGATGTTATACCAGACATCCATTTCTCCAAGGGAGTGTGTGAGGGATGTGTTCTCAGGAAACACTCTCAAGAGAAATTTGAAAAGGGAAAGTCTCAGAGAGCCTCTGCACCTTTAGATACCATCCACAATGACCTTATGGGTCCTTTTCCGCATCCATCCATCAGCAAAGAGAGGTTTGTTCTCATTTTTTTTGATGATTTATCACGTTTTACATGGATCTACTTTCTCAGGAAACAATTCGAGGTCTTTCAACACCTTAAAGATTTCAAAGCCTTGCTTGAGACACAGTCCAGAAAGAAGATCAAAGTTCTACGAACTGATAATGGGGGAGAGTATGTAAATCATGAAATCCATAATCTTTTCCATGAGGTAGGGATTCAGTTGCATCACATAGTTCCCTATACTCCACAACAAAATGAAGTTGTCGAGCAGAAAAATCGATCTCTAAAGGAGATGGCATATTGCATGTTGCATGCAAAGTTAATTCCACAAAGACTATGGGCCAAAGCACTTAACTGTGCAACATACATCCAAAATAGATCTACCCATAGATATGTCAAGGATAAGACCCCCTACGAGGCTTGGAGCGGCCTCAAACTAGAAGTGACCCACTTTCTCATTTTTGGTTCACGTGCATGGGCCCGGATTCCCTCTAAAAAGTGGAAGGCACTTGATCCACAATTCAATGAGTGAATTTTTGTTGGATACCTCGACGATGTGAAGGGATATCAGATTATTGATCTTTCCTTGGACTGGCTCATCATTGAGCACAATGTCCAATTCGAGGAAAGTGTATTGCATGTACCTCAACAGTCGCATGCAAACACCTTCACTCTTCCACTTGTCTGAGATGATGAGCATGCCCATGTTGACTCTTCTTCAGATGAGATTTATGATTCATAGGACTCAGATGATTCATATTCAAAGTCAGTATAGTCAGATGCAGAGTCAAAGCATCCAGATCCAGTTGCAGAGCGAGAGCAGAGGCCCAAGTGGGAATAAACTACTCTTCAGGATACAGGGGATCTCGTTGGTGATCCAGCCGATACTAGGAGGACTCAATCTAGTTTCTAGGAGCCTCCTGTAGAACTCACTGCCACTTAACCATTTTCCTCTAGACATATTTTCTTAGTTTAGTCTTCAAATCCACAGTTTTATGGCGAGGCTGCTGGAAATCCATTTTGGGAATCCGCCATGCAGGAGGAGTACAACTCCCTCCTTGAGAACCAGACTTCGGATCTGGTTCCCCTTCCTTGTGGGAGGAAAATTTTCATATGTAGATGGGTTTAGTATAGGACCAAGAGCACATTGGATGGATAGATTAGCAGATACAAATCCAGTCTTGTTGCCAAAGTTTTTCAACAGGTTCATGGTATTGACTATGATGAGACCTTCGCTCCAGTAGCGGATATGGATTCCATATGATTGACACTTTCCATTTTGGAAACCAAAGTATGGGAAGTCCATCAGATGGACGTGAAGAATGCATTTATTCACAGTGATCTCTCTGAGGATATCTACATGGAGCAACCCCATGGATTTATGCAAGACTCATCTTTGGTCTGTCAACTGAAGAAGTCCCTTTATGGCCTCAAGCAAGCTTCGACTGCATGGTATTCCAAGATGGACTCCTACCTGTTGTCACAGAACTTTGTACGTTGTAAATCAAATCCGAATGTCTACATGCTCAGGATGACTGATTCACTTCTACTTTTAGTTCTCTATGTTGATGATTTTTTTATCACCAGTTACTTGACTTCAATGATTTTTGCAGTCAAGAGGATTCGACATCGTAGGTTTTTTATGACGAACATGGGTCTGCTACACTTATTCCTTGGACTCGAGATCAGTCAGGATGCATCAGGCATCAAACTATCTTAGGACAAGTATGCACAAGATCTCCATGAGAGATTTCACATGACAGACTACAAGTCTTCTCCAACTCCTTTCCTATCAGGAGTCAAACTTAAGGATGGAGGGGAAACTCCAGTGGTTGAAAACAAACTGTACAAAGAATGATTGGGGAGCTTATTGTATCTCACACACTCCAGACCAGACCTCTCATATGCAGTTGGCGCAGTTTCCAGGTTCATGCAGTAGATGCATGAGCTACATTGGAAAGATGCAAAGCGTATCCTTCGATACGTATAGGGAACCATCACCTTTGGGATTCATTATGCAACAAACTCTACATTAGATCTCATCGGGTTTACTGATTCCAACTAGGATGGCGATATCACTAATTGCAAGTCCACGTCTGGTTACTCACTTAGTCTTGGTTCTGGGCCTATCTATTGGTCGAGCAAGAAGAAATTTTCCATTTCTCTATATTCATCCGAGGTAGAGTAAAGAGGGGTAGTCAACATAACCATTCAGGATATGTGGCTACAACATTTTCTCACTGAATTTGGAATTCAGTTTCGTCGGTCGATCGTCATCTGGTGTGACAACTAGAGCACTCTGAAGTTCTGCAGAGATCTAATTCAGAGGCAATGGATGAATCACATTGATATCCACATGCACTACATCCAAGACTTAGTACACGAGGGGATAATCGACTTATATTTATGTCCTTCAACATAACAAACAACATAAATCTTCACCAAGACCTTCACTCAGTAGAAATTCCATTCTCTGTGAAGTTGCCTTGGGGTGAAGGACACAGTGGCCTAGAAACTATAGTTCTTATTTTTACATGCATTTTACCTTTACGGGCGGGTTCCCATGAGGTTTTCCCTCTTTCCTCACTTTATTTCAGTGCATCATTTGTATTTGGGTACCTAACATGGCCTCGTTGCCGAGATCCATTCTTTATTTTCACCATAGTGATGTTCAGGAGGGGTGTTGGAGTTACCCCACACACACCTAGGATTTCTTTTTCCTAAGTTTTTTCCTTTTTTATTAGTCATAATTAGTTATTATCCAATGTCCTATATTTTAGGGGAGAATATTCCACCTAGAGAATATTCTCTTTCAGTTGACACTTCAGTTTGACTAGTTGAGTTGAGTTTAGATGTTGCATTGGTTTTGTCACCATGAAACATTGGGATCATCACCATGATAATTCGACCTTGCCTTGGTATCATCACCAGATTGATGCATTAGCCTTGATTCCCTGTGTTAACTCCTCACTACTCTATGTTCAGTCAGTTAATTGTAGACTAGTTGACTAGTTAACTCAACTAGGTGGCAGTTCACTCACGTAACTGCCTAAGAGACTAGACTAGGTGGAATTTCACTCCCATAATTGTTGGTGTGTGTCCAAATCACTCTATACCACCACTATGGTGCATTGGTTCTCCTCCAGTGCACAGTCATTGAGATATACAAAGTATATCATGTGTAAATTATTCATTATTCATAATGGTTAATGAGAATTCTTCTATTCTTTCTCTCCTTCTTCTTCTTTCTCAAATTCTCTCTGCAAATGTGTGTATTATTGTTTAGATATATCTATTATGTGCAGGTTCAACACATTTACACAAAGGGTATTGACCAATAGATGTATGTGCTTAAAATATCTTCAATCACTTAGAGTTTCAATGAAGAAATCATCAATAAACTTTTTATATTTGATCAACCTTTACTTTACCAAATGTCATCAAAATTATGCTCAAACTTGTGATACTTAACATAAATCTATAAGGATTAAATCACCCTCAGAACGTGGTGTTACAGTCATCCTTCAAAAATTGATTATCAACAGTATTAGATACCATTTTGATCAAACTCTTGAATTGTTGTATCAACATAGAACACAAATTTATGGTGAGTTTATGTTTCAAATATAAAGTATGCCAATAACTTTAAAGATTGCATGTCAAAATGGAACCTTGTTAATTTATTTTTCACATGCTGGAGATGAATATGGTAGAGACAAAAGATATTCCATCTTATTTATTGTTGTAATTTTTTGAATGCATTAGGCAAGGATGCTCTTGCAGATTCTTTGTTGATATTATGGATCCATGTTATTTTCAACTAAAAAATACAGAATTACAATGAATCTATGTACATGGAGAGAACCATCATGGTAGGATACTTGGTCTTAATTTATTTTAGTTACAAACATAGAACCATTTCAATGAGGAATATACTGTAGAATAATGGATTGAATCTATTTGAAATCACAAAGGTCATTGGACCTATTGTTGTCATGTCTGAGAACTTAGATCGATTTGAGGTTTTTTTCAATTTTTTCACTTTTTTCACTTTTTTCAAATTTTTCAATTTTTTTACTCTTTATAGGGGTTGTTCAAACCAACATTTCTTTGTTGTGAGATATAGTCTGGTTGATTTTTATTTTGAGCTGGCGAAGCTCAAGCTCAAATGAAATTCCATGCTTTTAGGCAACTATATTCTCATGATATCTTAGGTGGCTAGCTTTTTTTACTTACAAATTTTCAAATATCATGTCATGGTTTATATATTTATGATTTTTCTCATACCAATCCTTATGAACTGGGGAAATCTACAAATCACCCTCTCTAAAAGGGTTTAACAAAATTTCTCAAAATGGGGGAGAGTGAGTGGTTCTTGAAAAGGTTGTGTGCAACAAACTGTCTAGGGTACTATGAGAGATCAAACCTATTACCATGAGATCTCAACTATCTTGTGTGAAATGATCCAAGTTCCCAAGATTGAATCTGTTGGGAACACCTTGGATGGTCAAGGTGATTGATTTTATCTGCAAGACTATTTGTTTTGTGGCTTATTTATGCCTAAGTTGGCCTTTATAGATTTTCATTGCTAATGTACACCTATTTTAGAGATGGGCCCATGTTATAATTGTCACCTGATAGTATATATGACTACCATGTTTAAAATCCATGGCTTATAACTTTTTATGGATAACCTATATGCTTCTTTGTACATTTAGCATGTGTCTCAAAAATCCTTAGATAATTTCCATTACTAGTCCCTATATGGAATCCTTGATGAATACACCATTTCCACATAACTAGACATTGCTTGTAATTCCATGATAGTGTGGGTTTAGAGCTGGTATTACATTAGAGGGTCATGGTTACTTGGGTTATGAATGTCTCCTATGGTTATCTATGGACAATGTAATCTTGATACATCAAAACCAATCAATTGTTTTGATTAATATTTTAAGATCATAAAGAACTACCTTCAGTCCTGATGCAAAGATTTATAGTCCTCTTGATATGTCTATCTTCATATTCCCATCGATCAAATCCGATGGGATATTTATAGTTGAGGAATATATTATCACAAAGGCATTCTGACTACACTTGATCTCACACATTCGGACTCAAATGACATCACACATTTAGACATTGTATATAACCATATTACATAAAAGGAAATATGGTCTACACATTCTTATTAATCATAATATGTGATTATATAATCGAAATGTTAATTTATAGTCTTTGTTTTTCCGTGTACTAATGATGTTTTTATGGGAAATTTTGCACATAAAGGCTATGAAGAATAAGGGGGTGAAACATAAAAGTGGTGAAAGAAGTGATGAAAATGTTTCATATTATGAGTGTGTTCGTAAAGAACAGATCGCAAGAAATGAATAATATATGTCGGCTCTTTTGGGAAATAAGTAAGTAGTTATTCCTTGTACCTTTTAAATTCTATTCATATTTCATGAAATATGTTTATAATCTATTCCATGACGTAGCCTATATATGCTTTTGATTCTCATTTGATAATTTTTTTGTTTTATAGGGAATAGTTGGCTTCTAGAGAAAGAGAGCAGATCCAAAAGGAAAGCAAAGGCACATCGTTGCAAGCTCATGGTTCATAAAATCAATAAGTAGTTATTCCTCATACCTTTTCACTTCTATGCATATTTTATGTTAGTTGTATATAATCTATTTGATTATGTAGGTCATCTATGATTTTGATTCTAATTTAATAAGTTTTTTATTTTATAGGGAAAAGGTCAATTCTACATAAAATGAGCAAAAAAAAAGGAAAGGAAAGGCACACTACCGCTAGCTTGCAGAAGTCTACACCTTGGTGGATTAGTACATGGAGAAGATTATGACAATAATAATGATCAAATTTCTAATATATCACATGATGATGATCATGTCGAAGCTGATACTGTTGAAGACTTGGTATATTCTGGATCAGAATCAGGTTTGAGAGACTTTTATTTTAAATTAAAAAAAATATTTGAAGGCACATCTGAGCAAATTGGAGATAGCTAGTGCCACACCTAATGTGTTCAATAAGGAACCAATTAGGCCTTAAACTACCAAATAAATAACACATGTTGTGTCCACAAACATGAATGCTTATTCGACATCACCCAGTCTTGATTCATTTGAAGATATATCATCTCTTCATAAAAAGATGCAAAATAAGTCAAGGCATGTATAGGTCCACAGAAAGAGAAGCTAAAGAAAGAAAATCAAAAGGGAAGAAGGCTTATTTGGTTGAGATAAAATATGGTGAACTTGTTGAACCAAATACTATAAGGTGGGCCTCAGAGTTGGGCACGAGAGTAAGTTCTCATTTGGATGTCACCAAAGCCAATTTTGCAAATCAAGATGAAAGAAATGTGGATCTAGTGATTCAACAAATGGAAAATTCCTTTGAGACTTTTAGTGGAAGGATTTCCACCAAATATTACAAGAACAGAATGAGGAAATTGATTAATAATTTTAGACATAAATGTAGAAAATCAATCTTGGATGGAAAAGAAAGGGACAACGACTTGAATCTGTAACAAACCCAACCCCTTAAGTACCGTTTTAAGGGATGGGATATAAATTTTTCTCTTTCCTGTAGCTTCTCTAAGTTCCTCGAAGAGGCACCATTTCCTTCTGCTCTTCGAGAGATTTCCATCGATTAGAAGCTCATCCAAAACGAAGTTCTAGCTCGAGAGTTAAGGCCTTCTTAAGTTTTCAGGGTGTCATTGGCCAATGGCCACCCCCTTCACCACGTGGCATCCATGTGGCTTCACTTTCCTTGTACCATCCAACATGGAACTATCGTGGCCCCAATCGTCATCCTTTCGAAATTACATGGTCGTGGAGGAAGGGTTTACAGGGGAAAATATTTGTCGAGTCATCGCAAGCTTATGTGCTCCGAGAACCTCGATGCTTCTTGTTTTTCCATTTTTACCTTACCATGTGACCATTGTTGGAACCTAGTCCTCCAGACTTCGACCTTTCCATGGTATTTTGTATAACACTAAAGCTTCCCGGAGACTCAAAGTCCCGAAACCTATCTCTATTCCAGAATCTACGGTGGAGCCATGTCCACCTTTGGATCTAACGGTTAAGATTTACCCACACTTAACCAATCGCTTATAGTGAATAGAGGGGTGGGGTCCCACACCTAATTCATGTCCAATCCCACGATGCCATGTAGATCTATCTAGACACACCACATCACCATGACGCACGTGATCCCATTCTATCGGAGCTCAACACTACAATAGGGGACAATTTGGCACTTCAACACTTCAGTTCTTTAAATACTTTTCTCTAATTGAAAATCCTTCGGATTTCCAAACCCCAAAGTCCTACCACATGGCTCCAGCCCTTCGACCCTTTTTAGGAGCTTGTGTCTTAGCACTCCAAACACCCAGAGTTCTGAAGTATTGAAATCCTAGAGCAGGTCCCTCTTGCATGCATGGTGTTATGCAAGGGTGTCCCTACTACCATATTCCATTTGGAAGATATGTGGTGATGATGCCACGTTGACACACGGTACCCATCTCTCCAACTCTATACCATATACGATAAATTAGTAGGACACATGGCTTAGCCACATGCTGACATGCGGTGGATTTGTCACACAATCGGACTCCAACGTGTACTTTTTCCACGTCATCTATTGACATCACTCTGACTTGCGACGTTTCGGGAAACTCCACACCTTGAATATTGAATCAACTGAAGTGGGGTTTATCCAGAGAGTCGAATAATGATCGAACGACCCATAATCTTCCTTGATTTTATCCAACATAATACATTTGGCAGAAGACAAGGGTGACACATGGCCCAATCAACTGATGACACATGTCAAGGTCTAATTGGCACATAAGGTTTGTGAAAGTAATGAATTGGGGTGACACATGAAATATCTACTATGGGTCCATGTCACCCTAGGTGACATCAACATGCCACGTCACTCTGGCCTTCAGTGCTCCAATGATATTCTCATTCACCAACATGTCGAACTCAAAGATGATTTTAGGGGCTAAATTTCGCTCATGGGCTAATTTTCCATGGTTTTTCCAAAAACAAGATTCGTTATTTTAAAAATGATTCACCCAAATTCTATAGGATAAAATTAGTTTACCTTAAAAATAGCCAAAATTTTATAAAAACTATATAAAATACTTAGAAATTTGAATATTTTTAAAAAAATATCGCCAAACATTTATAGTTGACATATGAAGGATTAGTAATATTCGCCAAGGTTTCTACATTTTAAAACAAATTTCCATCCTTAAAATCATCCCTGGGACTCGAACTTCCCGGAGTAGGAATTCTTCGGAGTAATTCACGCTATCCTTTCACTAGGTTCGATATAATGGTTGAGAAGGGTCCTGAAGGATCCTTAGATCCATGGTCCACGTTGCTTTACGACTTTGGCGTTAAGGGGTTCCACTCGTTTAACACTCATTTTATCCCAAAGTGTTCAACGTCATACTAACTTCAACGAATATCCAATGGTCACGGGATATCCCGGAGTATCCTCAGATCTACGACTCTCGTCACCTTATGAGTTGATCATTCGGGGTTTCCACTCATTTAACACTCCTTTTCTCTCGGATTGTTCAACGTTGGACTGACCTTGACCTAGATCCAATGGTCAAGGGATATCTTGAAGTATACTTAGATCTATGGCTCTTGTCACTTTGTGAGTTCAACGTTCAGGGGTTCCACCTATTTAACACTCCTTTTCTCTCAAAGTGGTCAACACTAGACTAATCTCGACGTAGATCCAATGGTCAGGGGAGATCCCAAAGTATCCTCAGATCTATGGCTCATGTTACTTTGCGACTGAGAAGTTGATCAGGTTTTAATGATGGGACAAATCCCACAATCATAGTTAAGGAAACCACCATATGTCGGTCAACCCCTCTGGTAACCGTACCAACATGTTTCCTTTGGTTGGTTTTGTAATGTTTATTCACCCCAGAAGCTCTGGGCTCCCGGAGTCCCAAATAAACTATCTCCCTTTTTAGTGTAAAGAAGGGTTCCATGGAACTGGTCTTATGGAACTTTGTCAAGCTCCAGAGGCTAAACTCATAACTCTTAGACAAGATTTGGTTAAGAATGTGGGCATGATCCCATGCTCTCTTGGATGATTGGTTTGAAGGAAGTGCCATCCATTCACAAAACTTAAGTTCTAACACAAGGGAATGTATTTTCGAGGGATCAACGTGACTGAAACATTCTTGCGATGTCTACCTCGAATCTTACATTAAAAACTCAATCCTTGGGAAAATTCCCTTAAGGGTTTTTCAACCAGTACAGAAACCGTAATCTTATTCATAATTTCATTTGAAGACCCAATTCTAATAGTTCTCTTGCTGCTAAGCAGAGGAAAACATAAACCATTCAAATGCAGGGGTTCATAGAAGAACAATAAGCATTACTAATATTAATCATCCAACACAGACATCCAACCACTCATTTCAATTCTAGTACATAGGATATATGAAATACTTATCTATTACAGTCTATCACCGACCAATTGACTGTGGGTGTTCACCTTTCCACCCAACCATAGCCTCAGAAGCATAAATTCTTAGCGTTATGGCCACCCCCGTTCCAAGCCATGATATCACTAGGGAAATGTTTCAATTTCTCAGATATCATTTCTCTATCACAGCCTCTGTGAGGTTTATCAAATGCTCCCTCAACATCAAGCTCATGACCTTCTTCTTAGGTCATGTTTTCTGCAAACTCTCAGAGATCCTTTCTCTCGTTATCTCCTCTTTACCAGAGCAACTTCATCCTCCAATTATTCTTCAGAACCTCTGATCCTTGCGCATTATCCTCTTTTTTCTCTGCATATCTGGATCACACCTCTGTTACACGTCAAAATTCCTCCACTTTGATAATGTCCCATTATCATTATTGTAAGTGTCGCAAGTGTCTCAATTTTGTTGCAAGTGTTGCAAACATCGTATTTTTGTCCCGCGTGTGTCGCATTGCGGACGACACCATAAGAACACTTGATACACCATCTAAGACATGTTAGAAAAAGAAAACATATCATTTGGAAAGCTTATACATTATTTTGCCTTGGGAAATTATTATCTTAAATGAATTTTTGGAGATCAACGCTCTCTTGATCACTTGCAAGAAGCGCTAGCGCCCCTTGTACACTTAGTAGAGAGAGATATAGTGCTATGTTGCTAGCTTTGAGGGAGCATTGATTGGTTGAGATATTCTAGGGGAGAAATCCCCCTTATCTATAAGAACAACTAGAAATGATCCAAGTTGGTTTGGCTTGAATCTAATCTTTAGGATGTATATAATGGAGATACCACACCTGATGGAGTCATATCCTCAACTTATTCCAAATATAACTAAGGTGGTTGAGCCTCCAAAAGCCTATAAAAGGAGGCATTCTTATGGTGAAAAGGAGGAGAATATCAGTGAAAAGTATTGTCATTCTGATTGTGGATCTTTCGAGCAAGGGGTTGGACAAGGAGGACTTCATGAGGTTGTTGCATCTGCATCTACAAATTGTAAGTACCTTGGTATGTTCAAATTAATATATGCTTGGCCTGTTTCTTTTGAGTTTGTGTATGATTACATGAGTTTGTCTCTTCTTGATAAATATAGTTTAAACTAATCTTAGTAGAATAGGAAGCATGCATTGTCTTTGTTGTCTATTGAATTGTAGATCTCATTAAAGGGACTAAAGAGCAAGTTCAACCTGGACCGCGCAAGAACAAGCTTCAGAAAAAAGGTACATCCTCTTTTCTTCCTCTTTTTATTTTGACTAGTTTAGTTGCATTTAAAGGAATGTCAGTGTCCAATGTTACCATTTTTATGTCTTGGTCATAGGGGTCTATGATCCAAGAGGTCATTCACCTGTCAGTAGCGGAATTTTATTACAACAGAACTTGATGACTCCACTAGGGATCAAAGCTTTTAGTTTCGGTTTCTTTCCTTGGTTTTGTCTTAGCTTTTGCTCGTCTTCATATCCTTCTCGCTGTATTTTTTCTCTTTTATACATTTGTTGTCAATCCTGAAGTCATCCCACACAGACTGGTGATCAAGCCTTCTTGATTTTTAATTTTCTGGTTTGATTCTTTTTCATTCTCAGAAACTCATGCCATTCTTCCTTTACATCCAGAGCATTGATTTCAGTATCGATGCTCCAGTACAGTTCTTTAGGGAGCATTTTAGCGCTCTGGTGCTGATAAAACCAGAGCACCGATTTTTCTCTTTTTTGAAAAATTGTTGGATACTTGTGTTGAGTGTTATTTTTGGTTTCTTCTTTTGCTCAGAACTTGTTTTTTCATCTTGTGTCTTCTATCAAGTTTGCAACCTGTTTCTTTTTAAGACTTTTTTATCTTTGTTTGTATTTTTTTTAAGTTTTTCCTTGTTTTGAAAACACTCTTTCACTTCGAGATTTTGAGTTCATTTTTTATACTTTCTCGTTCATCTGATTGTTTGAAGGTTTTTACAAGGAAACTCAGAGATATTGGTATTGTTTTAATTGATCTTTGATCTTTGTATCTTTCCAAGAAAATTTCTTAAGTTTTGTTATTTTGGCTTTCTTTTTGAAAAGTTTGGATTTGTTTTTACTTCTTATTTGATTGTTGTGAGAGTGTTTTTTTTGTTTGTATGATGCTTGCTTCCAATTGTCTAAAACTGCAATAGTGAAACCCTTTTTGGCATAAGAAGCAATAAGTTAAATCAATTCATACTTATATTCAAACGAAAAGATACCTTTATATGATTGGTTTTTTGGATATTAGAAACAATACCTGAATAATTTAGCATCGAATTGGATTCTTATTGAAAACAATTGCATGAAATTTATGCATTTTTGTGTTTGATAGTGAAAGAAAAATCTCCTCCTTCCTGTAAATAGAGGTTCATTGAAAGAAACACTTGCTTATCATTTTTTCTTTTGCTTCTTTGGGATTTGAGTTGTAACATCATCAATTTCACTCTCATTCACCTTTGAGTAAAGAACAACCACTAAATCAACACTAATTAAAATCGATCTAGAAATTTTTATTTTTAGATTCTTCCACCAACATTAGACTAGGATTAGTGCTTTGTATTAGGCTGTGAGTACAACTCTCCAAAGAATTCAAAACAAACTTAGCATCTTGCGATAGGGAGAGTAAATCCATTTTTCGTATAAGCATAGTTGGGATCCCCCTCTCACACAAGGGTTACGCACGAGATCATGTTCGAGAGAGCTGCAGAGATTATTCATCTAAGGTTTAACCGTTCGTAGTAGTAAGATCATATATTGGGGGTTCTTCTTGAGGTCCAAATGTCTTCATTTGTTCTCGGTGCTTCATGAATTTTGAATCCATTCGAGGTCCTCTGGAGTTCTACCATTCCACTTGTCCTTAGTTCTCTCGAAGGATTTTGAACTTGTTATCTTGCCCATACATTCGTACTAGACTCTTGATTGTACCCGCCCAGAGGTTGACTTCGAGTTGGTGTCCTTATTATCCATAATATTTACGGTCCTAACACAAGGTGATGGTGAAGGGAAGTCTTTGTTGTACCTGGAACAGACGTTGGTCAAACTCACTTGGGCTCCTTGGAGGGTAAATCCATGATTAATGTGTGGAAGATTGCACCAAGGTGTAAGTCCGTTAAGAAAGTAGCCAACGTAACTGTTCCACCCGCTCATATCCTATCCCATTATCAATTTGATCACGCGATGTTGGATTTCATCACCAACTAGTACGGTCATTGAGAGAAGTTTTCTTTTGCTTGTTGGTTCTTCTAGATTTTTTAGCATGTGATGTTGGTTTATTTAATAATTTTTTCAATATTGAGGTTGTAGATGATAAAGGTCTTCATAGATCACGTAGGATGAAATGGTTTCCTCTAGAAGGCTATGAACCCTTACCTCCTAATTCACCTAAAGGCATTTACTGTGAAGAGGTAGAAAATTGCTCTAACACTGGGAGTGTTGCTACTCCTTTGTTAGAAAATCATGAAAGATCCTTGGTTACGGTTAAGGATTCCATTCCTCATACTACCCCTGTGTAAGAAGATCCTCTCGAACCACTTCTTATTCGATTGGACTTGTTCAATAATTTAATAGAAGAGGAAGTTCAACGTCTGCCATCAAGGCCATATACCGAAACACAGATGGAAGACACACAACATGATTATGATGAGTAAATAACTCTTGTTCGGTCTATTGTCATGGTAAATCCAAAATAGACACCTGTTTGCTCCATATGGAGGACTCCATAGGGATGAGATATTTATAAACATTTTAACTTTAGTCAACCACCTCTCGATCCTCATGACCCTCTTACCTTTGTCGCTTCTGAGGCAGGACCGTCCGGTCAGACTATTACTCGTCCCATCGAACAATTAGTCAATCCTTTTGCTACGTCAACACTAATCCAACTTAATGTTGGATTTGTAATACCTAATCATGCACAAGGGACTTCGACCATTACTCCCACCACTACGCCTTTTCACACTACAGCTTTGTATGTTCCACAAAATCCTATTGGAACACCTTTACATCAGAGAATGCAAACCCTTTCCATACACACACAATTAATTGTGGGAAAAATCCCGACGCAGGGAAACCATCATCTAGTGGGCCTATCGCTATTGGGGGACAACCACCCTTGCACATACCTTCCAAGGGACAACCCCCTTTTATTGGTCAAACCATAGTTATCACACAACCTGTGGTAGGGGGGAAACCCCCTTTTACCAAAAACCCTTCAAAACCCTGGGGATTACATCAAGGAGGTACGTTTAATCAACCTTACCAAAGGGTAAAATCATACCATAACCCACAAGGAGGAGTACCAAATCATGTTCCTTTCGGATTATATTTTGGAAAACCTTATCTAGGTGTCCCAAATCCCTCTTGAGGTCCTCAAGGACAACAAACTTATCCTTCCCAAGGGTCAAATGTTTACCCTCCACAGGGAAAAAATGTTTAACCTCCTGAAGGGAAAACTATTTATCCCCCACAACCTAATCAACCGACTTATACTCCTCAGAATCAACTGAGTTTCCCTTCGCTCATGAATGTTCCTCAACAACAATCGAATCCTACCTATACCGATCAACAACAACCATATATGGGAGGGCCAACTGGATACAATGATCCACCTCAACCAGTTTATGGCCCCACTGGTGTCCCTATGCCACATCAGTATAACCCTTAGGTAAACCAACAATTACCATTCCTCGCCACGCTAGATATACCAGATTTGTCTCAGTTGACAAATGATCCCATATTACATTTTCCTTTCTGGCCAGTAATTCCTGCTAAATTACCTTCTGACATCCCAAAATTTGACGGTAAACCTGGGGAAGACCCGAACAACCATGTTATGAAATTCCATCTATGGTGTTCATCAAACTCACTGATGGATTATTCTATATGTTTGCATCTTTTCCAGCACACACTCACGGGCTCTGCAGCCAAATGGTACATTGCACTTTAGCATGGTACCTTTCAAGACTTCAACTCCCTAGTTATGGATTTTCTCACGCATTTTCAATTACCCATCTGGTTTGAGACAGGTACTGAACTCTTAACCTCATTTCATCAAACGAACTCCGTACATATCTCTAATCACATTCATGAGTGGAGACGACGATGAAGGTTGATTGAAGAGACCATTCCTGACCAGTTATTGGCCAAATGGTTTATTAAATATATTTTACCCCCAATTTCTCGTGACGTCACCATGGGTGGTGTGGTCACAGAGGAAGAAGCCATTGCTCAAGATCAATATTTAGATTTGGTTTACTCCCAATCTGGTACATTGTATGAGTTGATACCAAATGCTCCTCGTACTTCTACCGATCCATCCACACCTTCTTCTACAACACATGTAGATGGAGTCATCGGTACCATCAAAACCCAATCTTCATCAAAGTAGACCGGAATGGTTAATCTCTCTATTTTTTCACCCGTTACCAGTTCTACTTCTCTCTCCTCTATCGCCCCCCTGACTCAAATCTCTTAGGTGAATGCAGTCCAATTTGCCTCTTCGCAACAATATGGGGGCAAGAAGAAAATGAAAAATAAACCCAAAAAGACTAATAATAATAATGAAAATCCAAAAAAAAAATCTCCACCACCTTCTCCTGAAAAGAAACCACAACGAAAACCAAAATTCGTGTGTCTCATTTGTGGTGATGATCATTACACCCAAGACTATCCTCATCAAGATGAAGTTGCAAAAATTTTCAAATGGAATTCCCAACCCACTGTGTTAACACATCCTTTTCCTCAACAACAATCCATGGTTTCTCAATCCCTTTCCCCTCCATCAGGGGGCAATCCAATCCATCCTCCTAGTGAGGAAGCCTCATCGAGTGCTCATATTTATATGTTCAATGGGATCGATTTAACCACTCACACAACAAAGTATGACACACCGACTAAACCTGATAAAGAGAAGGTCACTAATGGTACCCCACTGGATCCATCTCCCACCACCGTTATTCCTTCGTCTAGGTCACTTCAAATTGAAAAACCCACTTTCGAATCTATTTTACACCCTCCCAAGAGCACTATTCGCAAATCAACTTTTAATCCTAGTTCATGTGCCACCCAAAACTACAACATTATTGAATAATTGGCTCAAGAATTGCATGCTATGTCTGCCCTTGAAGTTCTACAACATTACCCAAGTCAATGTAGAACACTTTTGTCCACAATCAGCGCAATTGATCCTGAGTCGTAGAATAATATCACGTTTAACTTTGATAACTTCAAGTCACGACTTTATCAACAACTTGCTTTTCAAATTGATGTAGTTGTTCATAACCAACACATTCACCACACCATACTGGATGAGGGAGCTTCGACTTGTGTCATGTCATTATCATGTTGGAAAGGATTAAAATCACCCGCACTTAACCAATCCTCTACAATGTTACGAGCATTCGATGGGAGAGGTTTTCATCCTCATGGACTCTTGCAGTCCTTAGTTGTTCAGTTGGGAGGAAATATTGTCTATGTCGATGTAGAGGTAGTTGACTCTCCCCTTGATTACAACTTGTTGTTAGGAAGAAGTTGGTTTTATTCCATGATTTTCATCACTTCATCGATGTTTTGATGTGTACAATTCTCCTATCAAGGTAAAATTGTCACTATCGACTAGTTAGATTACTGCACCCTTGATGCTCGCACTCCCGCGACCAACAATATTCCTTTCTTGGGAGATAGTAATATCACTTATGAAATTTTTGGTGTAGTTATTCTAAAATATTCTTCCATTATGGGTACTTTCCCTGCACCACTTCCTCCCACCACACAACACATTGCCACGATCAATATGATCTCAACTATGGCATATCAATATTTTGAATCATCTGATCCTTGGGTTGTGCCTAGTCCTTTGGAATTTGATGCACTACGTGACGCTATGTCGCTTAGTCCTGTTGAGGCTTCATACGATGCTATCCAATATGCCTCACCCTCTTTGGACAGCCAACATTTGTTGGCATCCGACAATTATTTGTTGCCATATTGGTTGGATTCCTTATCCTTTGCTTTCTAATACATCCTACATATTTTTCCATCGAACGAGTCCATTATGGAAATGCTTAGTATCGATGAGGTGCCTTGGGATGACAACCATCATTGATCATATTTTCTTCCTAGTCTATATGAAATTGTGGAAGATATACACTCTATCTCCCCCCCCCCCGATGTTGTCAATTCTCCCCAATCTCCTATACTTACCCAGGATACTACTTTTGAGGGGAATTTAGGCAACATATATTCTACCATTACTATTGATATTTCAATCAAATAAGGTGTCATGGAAAATGTTCATTTCCATGCTAATTGTTCACCCGAAGAAGTGGAAGCTTACACCGCTTTATTCAAAGAATTATGTGATGTCTTTGCTTGGAGTTATGAGGAAATGCCAGGGATCGATCCATCAATATTTGTGCATGAGATAAAAACTTACCCAGGAGTTAAACCTGTAAGACAAAAACTTTTGCTGGTGCATCCTAATAAAACCACGACCATCAAGGAAGAAGTTGAAAAACTGTTGAAATCTGGCTTTATCTATCATGTCCCCTTGACGAAATGGGTTTCTAACATCGTTTCGATTGTTAAAAAACAAGGAAACATTCATGTATATGTCAATTATAGGGATCTCATCAAGGCTTGTCCAAAAGAAAATTACCCTACACCCTTTATCGACCAAATTATTGATATTTTCACTGGTAGAATTATATTTTCTTTCATGGATGGATTCTCAGGGTATAACTAGATCGATATTCTACCAGTTGATCAACATAAGACAATGTTCATCTGACCTTGGGAGACATTCTCTTATCATAAGATACCCTTTGGCCTTAAAAATGATGGTGCTACTTTCCAGTGGGCCATGTCATATGTCTTCCACGATATCAAATAGATTGTGGAGCCTTACCTCGATGATTTACTCGCTCATTCGTCCACTCAACAAGACCATATTGGTCATTTGAGGTCCATTTTTCTTTGATGTCGATTCTACCATATTCATTTGAACCCTCACAAATGTATCTTCTCTATCGAATCAAGTCGTCTCCTCATATTCATCGTCTCCAAATATGGGATTAGGGTGGATCTCTTGAAATTCAAAGCTATTCTTTCTTTACCTGCTCCCAACAATCTAACCCAAATACAAAGTTTGCAAGGGAAAGAAAAATTTCTTCGTCGTTTCATATGAAATTATGTCAAACTCACTAAAGGATTTATGATATTTTTGCAAAAAGACACTCCTTTCATTTGGGATGACACTGCTCAACACTCTTTTGATGCTCTTAATCACACATTGACCCACACACATTTACTACATCCTATGAACTATGCTCGAGACTATATCCTTTATTTGGATGCCTCTACTTCCACTATTTCTATGGTGTTAGTTCAAAGGGATCCTAACGATGACAAAAATGTGATCTATTATCTGAGCAAGAGTCCATCCGGTCCTGAAATCTGATATTCACACGTTGAAAAGTTGGCTCTGGCAGTCATCATTTCCATCTAGAGGTTTCGCCATTACATCATGTTACACACTACCATGGTCATTGCAGACTTGAACCCCATGTACCATATCCTAACACGACAAGTCCTTGGGGGAAAATATTCCAAATGGACCATTATTATTCAAGAATTCAATCTCGAGTTTGCCAAATCAAAAGCTAAAAAGTCGTTGGTTTTTGCGAAAATTTATCTGCGATATTCCCCATGTTGATGAAGATATTGAGCCCAGTGATTCTCTTCCCAACGAATCTTTGTTCCTTATTATCATCTTAGACCCTTGGTGTAGAGATATTCTTCTCTATATTCAAACCCAACGTTTCCATCCTGATATTTCCCGTGAAGAACATCGTTGTATTCGCCACCATTCTAAATGTTACCTTATCATTGGAGAAACTTTTTATCACCATGGTATTGATACTATCTTACAACATTGTTTAACCCATGATGAGGCTATGGAGGTTGTGGCGGTCACCTTTCTGGGATGGCTACAACCCATAAAATCTTACGTGCTAGTTATTTTTGGCCTTCCATCTTCAAATATTGTATTGAGGTTGTCAAGCGATGCCCACGCTGTCAAGTTTTTCACAAAAAGGAATGAACCCACCCTTCTCCGCTGCATCCCATTATCTCCATCGGCCCCTTTTCTAAATGGGGAATTTATTTTATGCAATGTAAGACTACCTCAGCTGGGGGGCACAGTTATATCATCGTTGTCATTGATTATTTAACTAAATGAGATGAGGCTATGCCTACATTTCTTAACGATGGTCGTAATGCAACTCTCTTAGTTTTTAACCACATCATCACTCGCTTTGGTGTCCCACAAGCCATTGTCACTAATCACGTCTCACACTTTCAAAACCATATGATGAGTGAATTGCATGTCAAGTTGGGTTTCCACCATGAAAAATCATCCCCCTACTATCCTCAAGCAAACAGACAAGTTGAAGCTATGAACAAAGTCCTTAAGACCATGATTCAACACATGGTGGGGACAAACAAAACTTCTTGGCACTTGCAACTTTTATCCACCCTCTGGGCATACCACACCTCAGTGAAAATTGCAACTGGATTCACTCATTTCTAGCTAGTCTATGGCATCGAAGAAGTGTTACCAATCGAGTGTGAGATCCCTTCATTTAAACTCACCGTATAACTCATGCCTCACACCTCTGTTGAAGAGGAACGATTCTTATATTTAACTAATTTGGACGAAACACGTCGCGATGTTTCTCTCGTCAATGAGATGTATAAAAAATGAATGAAGAGTCAATATGAAAATCTGTTCAACCTCTTACTTTCACAAAAGGATACCTAGTCCTCATTTATGACCAGGCTCACAATAAGCTAGGGACATGAAAGTTAGAACCTCTGTGGCATAAACCCTATATCATAAAACATGTATTACATAGAGGTTCCTAAGAGCTAGTTGACTACGATGGAATATCCCTTGGTGAGCCCTGAAATGGGCTTTACCTCAAGAAGTACTATGCATAAAACATTTGGCATGTGTGATTTGTACACTATTGTACTATATTTTTTTATTTGGTGTGTCTTTTCTCTTGCGTGTACAAGTTTTGTTTTATCTTCTTATACTTTGTCTTGTGATTGTGTGCTTATATGAAATCTCCCTTTCCCATCTTTGTCGGGTTTGCGGATGGCACTAGTCAGCACACCCAAAACATTGCTTCTGCAGCTTGGGTCATTTACCACTATGATGATTTGGTGAGTTTAGGAGGCATTTTCCTAGGATCAACAACCAATAACATGGAAGAATATCACGTTGTCATTGGAATTTTAACTGAGGCTTCCTCTCTAGGTATATCTCATCTTATCATCAACATAGATTCTCAACTCGTGGTTTGTCAACTTAATCGACTTTACGTCATTCACAACCCTGTCCTATTACGTCTCCACCTAAGAGTTTGTCTTCTTGAAAGAATGTTTGAATTTACACAATACAGACACATACCAAGAGAACTCAACACGACGTCAGATTCACTAGAAAATTATATTTTGGATCGGTATCTTGCGCATAGATAAAACTTTTAAAATAAAATGAATCACATGTACGTTAAAAAAACATCACACAAGATAAATTGTAACATCATTGGCACCAAAAAACTCATATATATATATATA
>ML785730.1:483466-512704 GCA_009831015.1 Picea engelmannii
TCATCATAAAAAGACTACAACGTATATGGAGGATCCTAGTCCTCTTGCACTACGTTGTGCTCTAAGAAGCACACCGCTGCACGAGCCAATCATCGGAGCAAGTGGTTCAAACTCTCAGGAACCCCTACTGTATGCCTCTACAGATGAAGAGGTATGTCTCATCTCCTGAGAGGAGGGACACCCATAGTCATACCTTAGAGGTTCCTCTCGATCTCTTGAAGACCCCCCAATGCCACCTCATGCTCCACAATTATCTTCATGTCTCCATGACTCCCTAGTGGCAACATCTCTGACAGACATGTTGCACCTTTGTTTGCATGATGAAACAAAACATCTATTAATATCCCTCTTTGTACACATAAAAATAATATAAAATATAAAATCAAAAATACATGACAAGGTTTGGTTTCGTACCTGACACATCCCAGTCGATGCCCTCTAGGAGAACTAAGTCCACACTTCCCTATAAATCTGCTCCGGCATATGGAAAGTCCTCAATAACAATCAAATGCCTTCTCCACCAAGAGAAGAAGTTGGTTGTGAACTTGAATGTTGAAGCCTCGTTCCCCAACCTCGGGGAAAAACAAGTCCATATTTCTATGAGTGGCTCGGTCATCGGTCATGCTATCAATGCAATTTGTGGCTGCATCTGGGGTATTCATTCCAAAAATAATGAAACTAAGAAAGATTCGTAGCCAAACTTCTTTTTCCTTGCAATCGTGCACTTTATAATCTGTTCCTTCACGTTCCGAAGGAACCCCACACTCTAGTTAAATAATTTGGGCTCCACACACTGTAGAGCATATAAATTTGAGATTTTGAATCTAGGTGAGCACTCGTACTACCTGCCAACTTGGTAATGGAAAACACATTCGATCTCAATGCCAAATCCCTCACGTCCTTGATCACGATTTGTCCCCCAACTAATCGAGATGCTGGAATATAGTGGTCAACCACATATACCTTGGTGGGATGAGGAGTTTCCCGATGCCCAGACAAAAGGATAGGAGCCCCTCTCCTTGAAAATCTGGTCAAAAAATACACAACATCGAGCTCAATTTTGAGCAATTGTGGTCCAATCTGGAGTGCTTGTTCGACATCATCCCATAGTCCAATCAAGTAATCAAGTAACAAAACCTCTTTCTTCATTTTTTGTAGCTTGAAATACTTGAGGAGACCACAGTTTCTCAAATAAACCCTTGTTTGAGGGTTTTTCAATGCGGCGATATCATCGAAATCATGTTCACATTCCTTCCATTCAATCATGGCTATCATCCATGAAAACTGCAAATACAACCATTTAAATTACTTTAGTCAACCTCTTGCAGCAAAAAATTGGGTATTTTTAACCTAAAAAACAACAATTTTTTTTTGGTTCTGCACCGATGCTCCCCTAAGCCTATTCACAGAGCGCTAACACTCCCTAGTTACACGCACCAGGGTGCCAAAAAATTGATTGATGCTCCCCTAACCTGATATATACGGACATGTTTTAATGCATCTATTCACTGGTTCTTTTCATTTAATGTTGTTTGTGGTGTGATTAGAAATTTTGTTTCCGCCATGCCTATTGTTATCACTTGGTAATTTTCTTGGTTGTAAGGGGAAATTTCCGAGGTAACCCTTTCAAACCAATATTTAGGCTGGAAAATAGACTATCCAACCAAAGGGGGATCCCTCAATGAAATTTAGTCACAATGGAAATATCTTTAGATAATGATGGGTTTTATAGTGTGGTTGGTTGGGTTGAGAAAATGACCATTGGGAATGGATTCAAGAAACTGAAATATTAACCAAAGTGATCAATAACTGATGGTTGAAAAAATAAATGACAGAAGCAATATAGACAATGTTTTCCAGCTACTAAACCCATTATAGTATGGTTGAGGATTTGAGGATTAACAATTCATTAACAAAAAGAATCTAACATGGATGAATTTTGTATTAATTTTAGAGGAAAAAGTGGAAGTATTTAACTGCTATGAACTCATAGCATCAAAGATGAATTTTGAATCATTTACTTTTAATTAAATACTGGAAGATCATACATTCAAATGGGAAATTTAGATAAAGATAAACATACACAATAGAAAATAAAAAACTCGAGAGATATTATTACACCTGGAAAATCCCTTCATAAATTATGTGTATCTTTCTTTAGTTTTTTTTTGACTAAAAGATCTGCTTAACCTGATTTCTTCTAAAACCATATTTTACCACCTGGATGAGTCATCAAGACTAATTAGCAACTCGCAATTTATACTTTGATCTCCCCAGGCTCTCAACTTCCTTCCACTAACTTTTAGAGGGAATATCATAATCAACCATTTCCTTGATAAGAACCTCTAATTCTATACAGGATGCATATGAAATAGGAGGGAGAATTGATTTCATTGTCCTGAATTGACTTAGAATATCGAAGTCATTTGTTAACTTGTCCACAATTGTATTTCATTTTAACCCTTTTTACAGGTCTTCAAATTTAGAATGATCCATTCGAGCCTGGGTCAACAAAACATTATATTTCTCTTGTGAACCCATCTTGCCATTATTATTCCAAAAATAAGGCAAACCCCTTTTGAACAACTAACTGAATAAATCCTTGAGGATTTGTACATTTGTTTCTATATTATCTGCTCATGCTCCACAACTATCTTCATGTCTCCATGACTCCCTAGTGGCAACATCTCTGACAAACGTGTTGCACCTCTCTCTGCATGATGAAACAAAACATATATTAATATCCCTCTTTGTACACATAAAAATAATATAAAATATAAAATCAAAAATACATGACAAGGTTTGGTTTCGTACCTGACACATCCCAGTCGATGCCCTATGGGATAACTAAGTCCCCACTTCCCCGTAAATCCGCTCTGGCATATGGAAAGTCCTCAATAAAAATCAAATTCCTTCTCCACCAAGAGAGGAAGTTGGTTGTGAACTTGAACGTTGAAGCCTCGTTCCCCAATATCGGGGAAAAACTAGTCCATATTTACATAAGTGGCTCGGTCATCGGTTGTGCTATCAATGCAATATGTGGCTGCATCTGGGGTATTCATTCCAAAAATAACGAAACTAAGAAAGATTTGTAGCCAAACTTATTTTGCCTTCCAATCCTACACTTTATAATCTGTTCCTTCACATTCTGAAGGAACCCCACACTCTAGTTAAATAATTTTGGCTCCACACACTGTAGAGCATATAAATTTGAGATTTTGAAGCTAGGTGAGCACTCGTACTACCTGCCAACTTGGTAATGGAAAATACAATCGATCTCAATGCCAAATCCCTCACATCCTTGATCATGATTTGTCCCCCGACTAATTGAGATCCTGGAATATAGTGGTCAACCACATATACCTTGGTGGGATGAGGAGTTTCTCGATGCCCAGACAAAAGGATAGGAGCCCCTCTCCTTGAAAATCTGGTCAAAAAATACACATCATCAAGCTCAATTTTGAGCAATTGTGTTCCAATCCAGAATGCTTGTTCGACATCATCCCATAGTCCAATCAAGTAATCAAGCAACAAAACCTCTTTCTTCATTTTTTGTAGCTTGAAATACTTGAGGAGACCATAGTTTCTCAAAGAAACCCTTGCTTGAGGGTTTTGTAATGAGGTGGTATCATCGAAATCATGTTCACTTTCCTTCCATTCAATCATGGCTATCATCCGTGAAAACTGCAAATACAACCATTTAAATTACTTTAGTCAACCTCTTGCAGCAAAAAATTGGGTATTTTTAGCCTAAAAAACAACAATGTTTTTTGGTTCTGCATCGACGCTCCCCTAAGCCTATTCACAGATCACTAACACTCCCTAGTTACACGCACCAGGGTGCCAAAAACTTGATCAACGCTCCCCTCATCCCTTTGAGGGAGCGTCGATCTAGTTCGTTGCCTAGGGCTTCCTAAGGAGCCCATAACACCCTAAAAAATAGCTAAAATACAATTTTAAACCATGAGAAATGATTTAAATGGTAAGGTGACCAACCTGGTCCAGCCAGAATAAAACACAGTCGATCACAGCTCCCATGCTTGCAGCTTGAAAATCTTCCTCCAAAGGTTGAAAATTCCAAAGCTAGAAGAAATTGGTAAAATGAAATGGTAAATGTAATTTTTAACCCTATTTCACTATTATAGGGTTGATTTTTCATAATATAAAGTTTATTTTGGGTTTTTAAATATTTTTTGAGGAGTCACTAATACCCTGGATGCATAGTTGTCTGTATTTGTAGGCTCTGAAGTGGTATCTTTTTCGATAAACCTTGTAACACTTACGAGCACATTCTTTGTTCTTTTTCATGCTCGAAAAAACATGAGAATGCAACTGAGTAGAATTTTAGCACTTTTTCGGACTCGTAAAGGTTACATGAAAAAGGAAACCCCTGGAGTCTCCTTTAAGCTCTTTTTAGACTCTCTAAACCATGAAAATATTGTCGAGTGATCTTGCTTCCTTTCACACTCGTTTAAAAGGTTTTGAAAGGGCATCTCCTGAGTAGCAGTTTATCTCTTTTTCAGACTTCAAAGACTAAATTTACGAAAAAGGACGACCTTGGAGTCGTCTTTAAGTTATTTTCAGACTCTATAAACATGAAAAACCACTTATTTTTCCTTCTTTGGACTCATTAAAATTACACATTGAAGGGCCCATATGGGACCAAACCCTTACTTCTTCGAGTTCATTAAACAAAGGAAGAGGGACTTACCAAAGGTGATATATATCGAGCATGTGTTATCCTCCTCGATCTCGTAAAATAAAAAATAGGTACTCGTCTATCTGGATGGGGGAAAAATTGAAGGAAGCAATCCAAGCTATCTTTAGAATTGTCACAAGTCACTCTTGCAACCACCCTTGAACACGACACATTATTTCTACCTACATTTTGAAAACTTTGATAACCCATTGAACCTCTGCACTATACCAATTCCCTGAGTCTTTTCACTCCTATGGGTCACCCAACGAATGCCACAGTATCCACTACATTATGTTTTGGTCCATGTTACATTTATGTTGTCGAGTCATGTTGTGCCTCAATGTTCAAGGGAAGTATTCACCTCAAGAATCAACCATAAAAAATTTCCAGATTCAATACTCATGTCATTCCATACTCTTTGATTCAACATCTTACATCTCTATGCTAGTTTCATGTCAATGATGGGGGATCCATCAAAGCCCTCCTTTGATGAGAATTTTCTTGTCGACTTCAACACATCATCCAATAATTTGACTTAGAAACCAATTAGTACCTTTGGAATTGCATGCCTCCTCGCCTGCGACAGTGGGTTTACATCATTGACCTCTGATCGAATGACTCCACGAATGTTCGACTTCAGCTCATTTATTCACATCTGTTGGATTGTACTAAGGTACCTTGGGATTCATTAACATCACTGGTGATTTCCCTCACACTTGTTAACAGTTTACCTCATTGACCACTAATCAAGTGGTTTCTACCATGTTCAACATCAAAAAACTTATTCACATGGCTAGAATTGTACTACATCAAGATTGGGATGAAGAACCTAGGTGGAGCTTTCACTTTGTTATCTGCTTTCCCAGGCTACGAAGGATATCTTTTGATCATAATGATATACTCTCACATAGGTCCACTTTCTATTGGTCCATGGATATGTTTTATCATCTTGTAGATCCACTGTGTATTTCTCGTGGCTACGATCAGTTCATGTCATGGAGGTATAGATCCACATTGTATCTTTGGTGGCTATACCCTTAAGTCAATATCATTATGGATCCGCAGTGTATTTATTGGAATCCATACCTTAAGTCCTTTATCACTCAATCATAGGTATGTCTGCCTCGGGTTTGAAACATATGATAACATTTGTTTGATGGTTTTTTTCATCTTCTACCAGGTTCTACGACTCCATACCCTTGCTTCGAAAATATACAAATCACTTCAGTCATCATCTTTCGTCTTCTGACTTTTCACTTTGGGGGGCAATCTATTACACATCAAAATTCCTCACCTCAATAATTTCCCATTATCATTATCGTAAGTGTCGCAAGTGTCACAAACATCATTTTTTCATCCTGCATATGTCGCATTGTAGACGACACCATAAAAACACTTGATACACCCTCTAAGACATGTTAGAAAAGGAAAAAATATCATTTGGAAAGCTTATACATTATTTTTCCTTGAGAAATTATCATCTTAAACGAATTTTTGGAGATCAACGCTCCCCTACTCACTTGCAGGGAGTGCTAGCACTCCTTGTACACTTAGTAGGGAGCTCTATATTACTCTATCGCCAGCTTTGAGGGAGATTCGATTGGATGAGAGATTCTAGGGGAGAAATCCCCCTTATCTATAAGAACAACTAGAAATTATCCAAGTTAGTTTGGATCGAATCCAATCTTTAGGTTGTATCTAAGGGAGATACCACAACTAATGGAGTCATATCCTCAAATTTCTCCAAATATAACTAAGGTGGTTGAGCCTCTCAAAGCCTATAAAAGTAGGCATTCTCATGGTGAAAAGGAGGAGAATACCAGTGAAAAGTATTGTCATTCTGATCGTGGATCTTTCGAGCAAGGGGTTGGACAAGAAGGACTTGGCGAGGTTGTTTCATCTACATCTATAGATTGTAAGTACCTTGTTATGTTCTCATTAATATATGATTGGCATGTTTCTTTAAAGTTTGTGTATGATTGCATCGGTTTGTCTCTTCTTGATAAATCTAGTTTAAACTAATCTTGGTAGAATAGGAAGCATGCATTTTCTTTGTTGTCTATTGAATTGCATATCTCATTAAACGGATTGAATATCAATTTTAGCCTAGACGAAGAAAGGACAAGCTTCATAAAAAGGTACATCCTCTTTTCTTCCTCTTTTGATTTTGACTAGTTTATCTTCATTTAAAGGAATGTCAGTGTCCAATGTTAGCATTTTTTTGTCTTGGTCATAGGGGTCTAGGATCCAAGAGGTCATTTACCTATCTGCAGGGGAATTTTCCTACAACAATCACCCTCTCGGTGTGGTCTCCTTCTTGTCTTCCTTCGTGTATATTCTTGCACACCTTTTTCCTCCCCAGGAAGGTTCTGGATCTCTCCTCTTCCTTCTGTCAGAAGGAATTCAGGTCAATCTGGGCCTATAGGAAACTACACTCTGTGGTACTTCGGGCTGACAGTTTTTTGTCTCCTCATCCAGACCCTCCATGCTTACATTCACTGGGGTAGTTTATTGTTCAACCACCAGTCCTTTTCTCATTAACTGATTTTTCCTTGGGATCAGGATGAGGCTTATTATTTCAACAAAGAGAATTTGGGTCGTTTTGACATAATGAACCCTCTATACAGTTTCCTCACTCTTTCCTCTAGTGATATCATGGCCATTGCTTCAAGGAGATCTTTTGATCATAATGATATACTCTCACATAGATCCACTTTCTATTGGTCCATGGATATGTTTTATCATCTTGTAGATCCACTGTGTATTTCTCATGGCTATGATCAGTTCATGTCATGGAGGTATAGATCCACATTGTATCTTTGGTGGCTATACCCTTAAGTCAATATCATTATGGATCCGCAGTGTATTTATTGGAAGCCATACCTTAAGTCCTTTGTCACTCAAGCATAGGCATGTCTGCCTTGGGTTTGAAACATATGATAACATTTGTTTGATGGTTTTTTGCATCTTCTACCAGGTTCTTTGACTCCATACCCTTGCTTTGAAAATCTACAAATCACTTCAGTCATCAGCTTCCGTCTTCTGACTTTTTACTTTGGGGGGCAATCTATTACACATCAAAATTCCTCACTTCAATAATTTCCCATTATCATTATCGTAAGTGTCACACTTTTATCGCAAGTGTCACAAACATCATATTTTCATCCTGCATATGTCGCATTGTAGACGACACCATAACAACACTTGATACACCCTCTAAGACATGTTAGAAAAGGAAAACATATCATTTGGAAAGCTTATACATTATTTTTCCTTGGGAAATTATCATCTTAAACGAATTTTTGGAGATCAACGCTCCCTTACTCACTTGCAGGGAGTGCTAGCACTCCTTGTACACTTAGTATTGAGCTCTATAGTGCTATATTGCCATCTTTGAGGGAGAGTTGATTGGTTGAGAGATTCTAGGGGAGAAATCCCCCTTATCTATAAGAACAACTAGAAATTATCCACGTTGGTTTGGATCGAATCCAAGATTTAGGATGTATCTAAGGAAGATACCACAACTGATGGAGTCATATCCTTAACTTATTCCTAAGACAACTAAGGTGGTTGAGCCTCCCAAAGCCTATAAAAGGAGGCATTTTCATGGTGAAAAGGAGGAGAATACCAATGAAAAGTATTGTCATTTTGATCGTGGATCTTTCGAGCAAGGGGTTGGACAAGAAGGACTTGGCGAGCCTGTTGCATCTACATCTATAGATTTTAAGTACCTTGTTATGTTCTCATTATTATATGCTTGGCCTGTTTCTTTCAAGTTTGTGTATGATTGCATGGGTTTATCTCTTCTTGATAAATCTAGTTTAAACTAATCTTGGTAGAATAGGAAGCATGCATTGTCTTTGTTGTCTATTGAATTGCATATCTCAATGAAGGGATTGAATATCAAGTTCAGCCTAGACCAAGAAAGGACAAGCTTCATAAAAAGGTACATCCTCTTTTCTTCCTCTTTAGATTTTGACTAGTTTATCTTCATTTAAAGGAATGTCAGTGTCCAATGTTAGCATTTATTTGTCTTGGTCATAAGGGTCAAGGATCCAAGAGGTCATTTACCTGTCTATAGGGGAATTTTCCTACAACAATCACCCTCTCAGTTTGGTCTCCTTCTTGTCTTCCTTCGTGTATATTCTTGCACACCCTTTTCCTCCCCAGGAAGGTTCTGGATATGTCCTCTTCCTTCTGTCAGAAGGAATTCAGGTCAATCTGGGCCTACAGGAAACTACACTTTGTGGTACTTTGGGCTGACAGTTTTTTGTCTCCTCATCCAGACCCTCCATGCTTACATTCACTGGGGTAGTTTATTGTTCAACCACCAGTCCTTTTCTCATTAACTAATTTTTCCCTGGGATCAGGATGAGGCTTATTAATTCAACAAAGATAATTTGGGTCATTTTGACATAATGAACCCTCTATACAGTTTCCTCACTCTTTCCTCTAGTGATATCATGGCCATTACTTCAAGGATTCACCCCCAAACTCAATTATCGACAATCTAAACAATAATACATTTACATTGTTCACATGTCGTAGCATGGTGGTCATAATTAAAGATTAATTACAAGCTGGGGGGGAAACGGGTATTACAGACTCCCAAACAATGGAAGGATTTGAATGAACGTATGTATGTTAAAGAGAATGTGTAAAAGCGTACACAAGGGAAGATATCAAGAGATAATGTGAGGGATCGATTTATTTTGAGTCATGCTGGGTGGCAAGACAATCAAACCATGTTTGTAGGTATATGTATTTTTTGTTGATTGCATTATGTATGGCATTTTTGTAAGTATATTTGTAAGTACATGGTGTTATATTGCATTTTGATTCATATATATATCCAACTAATTATGTGTTGATAATTATTTGTAGGTTCAAGGAGGTAATAGATCATAAATTAATGTTAGTGAAATGATTGACCAATATATAATGGCAGATATAGAAAATTCTAAACATAAGCATATATAAAAAAATCCAATAGAAATATCATCACCATCTAATGAAGTTGAGAAAACACTAACCACATATATGTATGTTGAAAATCATAGTGAGAATTATAAACATGTAATGGAATGCATAAATGGGTTGACAAAGACAGTGTCAACCATAGCCACCTTCATTGAACCTATCATTGCTTCATGGAAAAGTAATGGATTTCATAGTGATTTAGATGAGGTAAGTTAATTATCATTCCCCTCCAAACATTTCTTCACTTGATTTCATAATCTGATTTAATTGGTTTAGGTCTTATTTTTAGTGTTTTAATGTTATATTTACTATTTTCTACTATATTATTGTTTCCTTATAATGTTATATTTGATTTGTGCATGATGTAATCACATGCAAGATAAAATTAAACAATCTCCCAACATTGATGTGCCTCATCATTCTTGATCAGTGTGTACAACTCTTGTTGGACATATTTCATATATTGACTCGGTGAGTGCATTTAATTTTGTTATATCAATAATTATGCATGTTTTTGGAATTTAATTGTATTTTTATTCTTATATTTGTGTATTTTGTTTTTGACAGTTCCTGTTAACTCTAGCAAAGCGTGAAGTATTCCAGGTAGGTGATAAAGTTAACATACTAGATCCATATGATGGTGTTATTGTCGACATTGGATGAATTCAGTCACTTGCTATGATCCATGGAGTGCCACTTGGCCCTGAAGATGCCAATATACTTGTCATTAATATAACAAGTAACATCCTCATTGCCTATGAAGATACAATTGATGGATGTGAACGTTTGAAGAAGACATAAATGAGTTTCATTCGATGGTCGAAGAAGTACTTGAGAAAATCATCAATCTTGATGATCTTGTTTTATGAATCAATTGCAAACTTTCTCTTTACTTTGCATAGTCTTTAGACCATTTAAAATTACTTTACATAGTCTTCAGACAATTTAAACTTACTTTACATAGTGTTCAGACCGTTTTTTTTTAAGGGCATGTGACCTAATATATAAGGACATGTTTTAATGCATCTATTCACTGTTTCTTTTCATTTAATGTTGTTTGTGGTGTGATTAGAAATTTTGTTTCTGTCATGCCTATTGTCATCACTTGGTAATTTTCTTGGTTGTAAGGGAAAATTTCCAGGGTAACCCTTTCAAACCAATATTTAGGCTGGAAACTGGCCTTTCCAACCAAAGGGGGATCCCTCAATGAAATTTAGTCACAATGGAAATATCTTTAGATAATGATGGGTTTTATAGTGTGGTTGGTTGGGTTGAGAAAATGACCATTGGGAATGGATTCAAGAAACTGAAATATTAACCAAAGTGATCAATAACTGATGGTTGAAAAAATCAATGACAGAAGCAATATAGACAATGTTTTCCAGCTACTAAACCCATTATAGTATGGTTGAGGATTTGAGGATTAACAGTCCATTAACAAAAAGCATCTAACATGGATGAATTTTGTATTAATTTTAGAGGAAAAAGTGGAAGTATTTAACTGCTATGAACTCATAGCATCAAAGATGAATTCTAAATCATTTACTTTTAATTAAATACTGGAAGATCATACATCCAAATGGGAAATTGAGATAAAGATAAACATACACAATAGAAAATAAAAAACTCAAGAGATATTATTACACCTGGAAAATCCCTTCATAAATTATGTGTATCTTTCTTTAGTTTTGTTTTGACTAAAAGATCTGCTTAACCTGATTTCTTCTAAAACCATATTTTACCACCTGGATGAGTCATCAAAATTGATTAGCAGCTCGCAATTTATACTTTGATCTCCCCAGGCTCTCAACTTCCTTCCACTGACTTTCAAAGGGAATATCATAATCAGCCATTTCCTTGATAAGAACCTCTAATTCTATACAGGATGCATATGAAATAGGAGGGAGAATTGATTTAATTGTCCTAAATTGACTTAAAATCTCGAAGTCATTTGTTAACTTGTCCACAATTGTATTTCATTTTAACCCTTTTTCCAGGTCTTCAAATTTAGAATGATCCATTCGAGCATGGGTCAACAAAACATTATATTTCTCTTGTGAAACCAGCTTTCCATTATTATTCCAAAAATAAGGAAAACCCCTTTTGAACAACTTACTGAATAAATCCTTGAGGATTTGTACATTTTGTTCTATATGCTCTACTTTTGACCGCACATTCCTCATATGGTTATGTTTGCCAATGATTTTCCTGGCCCAAACAATGACAACGGTCCTATCTTTGACTCTAATAGTCTGCAAATATGCATTAGAGACTACATTTAGGAGATTAATTGCATTTTGAGCCCACTCCAAAGGTCTTTTTAGCAATGTTTCATTTACAATTACACATATATGAAGGGTTTTGCTTGCTACAATACTCTTGTCATCAAAAAAATTTAAGTGTTGTCTAAACTTGGTGATATCCACTGCTAAGGAATCCCAAAGAAGATGCTTTTCCCCTTGAAATGGAACTTTTCCTTTTATCCTTGACTTCAAATTGGCAACCTTTTCCTGCAAAAAATGTGTTTTTTTGGATTTGATTACCCTTTTCACTTCTTTGAGTTGCTTCTTATTTAAGTTTCTAATTTTCTTGTTTTAGTTCTTCAATTTCTACATCCTTTAGCATAACTTGGGACATAGATTTTACCATATTTTCAGTAGATACATCTTTCTCCTGACTAGAGCTTGTAGTTACATTTCTCAACAACAATTCATCTATTTCTTTCTACCACTCTTGATTTTCATCCTCTAATTGCAATACTTTTTCTTTATAGTTCATTAGTTCTTGTTGTAGAGAATATTTTTCCTATTGGAAGGTCATTCATTTTGTGGTTTGCATTTCATTGCCAGGGATCTTTAATTTCTTCTTCATCACCTCGATTGTGTTTTCTTTTTCCTCAATAATTTTTTTAATAGGTTGCATATTTACAGGCTCTGCCCCTACAGCCATGATATCTAATTCTATCCTTTTAATCTATATCTTCCATGCTCTATTTGTTGTTTTTTCCTGCTTTAGCTTCCCTTCCAACTTTGTCACCTTTCTTTCCAACCTTGCAATATTTAAAGTTGATTGTAAAATATCACCATAAATATTTTCACTGGTTTGTTTATGCAAATGAATCTTATATGGTGCATTAATTTGATCCGTCTTGATTTTCATCTTAGTGACCGTGTTTTCTTCTGTAACTACTATATTCAAGGTATTCATTTATGCATATTTAACTATAACTAATGAAACTTTATTTTGAGACGGTTTCCTAACTTCTGAAAACAATTTATGACCCTCTTCAAATAATTGATTTTTCTTTTGTGGATATTGTGTAATCAGCTCTTTCTTAGATTTAAACTGGTATTTTTGAGCATCTGAATATAAATATTGTTGTATTTGAACGACAGGATGTGAGATTCTTTCTCTGTATTTTGAAAACTCGGTTCTTCTTCAAAAATTATAACATTTCCTCCTTGTTTTATGGGTTCATCTTCTTCCAGGATGACCACAACTTTCTCCCTTTAAATTTTACTCCTTTTCCTAGAAAATTGTTCATCAATTTCCATGCCAGCTACCTCTGATATGGCTCTTTTGTTTACATTATCAATTTTGGTTGGAGTTTTAATTTCCATTGTAAGAGGATTTTCTCAGACTATATCAGTCTGTGATTCCTGAACTTTATTAAACATTTATGGCATTTGTTGGTCTTGATAAAAAAATTCCAAGTTGTCCATTTTATATAAACCTTCTACTATTTGATTCTCATGGGGTTCATTTTTATTTTGTTGTCTTCTCTATGATATGATTTGATGACGATGATATCTAATATTCTATGCTTCTTGGAAATTCATGACCTTCAATAAATTATCTACTATGGGCAGAGATGATTTACCTTTAATGAAAAGAGGTCCCATATTGAAGGGGAATTTAATATTTGATGACTTATTTTAATTAAGAAAATGCTTTGTCTCAGACTGAAGTATTTGTATAATGAACTCAAGGGAAAATATTGTAGGATTTAAAAATGTTGGAAGAATGTAAGGTGCTTCAATGAAACCATAATCCCTGATGATTGTATAATCCTTGTACAAAAACCAGTCTCCTATTTTGTTTTCTGGAGTGAATTGTAGCTTAGTTTTCATATCCTCTGAAACCCTTGGCAATTCTATATTGAAAATCACTTTATAGATCCTTGACATGATTTTGTTGATGAAATCAAACATATTAATGTTATCTGCCTCAACTAATATGATTTAATGGTATGAGAAGAATATTGGATATATTTTTTGATAATATGTTTGACAGTAGTATATGAACATGTTCAACAGATAAGTCTGGTACCGGAAATGCTGAGAGTGTGGAAATTCACTAGCTGAGAATGGATTACTTCAGCTAGGAATTCATCAAAATTAATGCAAACTGAGACTGAATCTAACTGAATTGACTTCATAAAAAACCCTAACATGACTTCAATGAAAAAATTATCATTATCAAGACCCAAAATTTGACTTAAAAGGGAAAATACCAATTGTACACTTTCTTGGAAAGAAACTCATTTTTTGTCTCTAAACTATATTGTCTGTAAATCCTAGTCAATTCTGCCTCATTGAATGACACATAATTTTGGGGAAAAGGATGGAATAACCCTAATGAATCTCTAATGACATAGGAATTGACTCGGCACGTGATTTTTGACCCATCAAAAGCAACAATTACTCTCTATGTATGTGAATAGTTAGATGCACACCAATTGACGAACTCAGGGAAATGACAAGTTTGTTCTTGACAGAAACGAGAAATTGAAGCCTAAACACTACTCATAAAATCATAATTTTCGATTTATAATGCATATAACTTGTTTTTAGACTCTAATATGCTACTAAAATATAAAATTGGATAAAAAATACACCCCTCCTTATCAACTATGGATTCCTCGTTTTCGTCTAATTTTTTACACGGAAAAAATAGATTTCGATTCGATTCCATGATAAAAAAAAATGTTTTAGAAGTACCTGGTGGTTACAATGTTAGAGTAAATGACTGCGGATTGAGTTTGCGAAGCGCAATTCCATTTGAAAATGACTATCAGCTAAAACCGATGGGAGAAATGGCAGGAGAGTCAACTTTCCAAGCTTTGAAAATAATAATAAAATGATTTATTTGAATATATTTGATTTTTTTTTAGGGCCAATGGTGGTTTTGATCCACACCACTTGAGGTAGTGGAATCAATCAAGAAGCAACACGTGGCAAGGACGTTTTTATTTCACTCTACTCGCCATCTACTAACCATTGAGCTACTAACACCAATGAAATACAATACGAGCCGTTGATCTGATTGGGCCTCGGATTTGGAGGGTCCCACCAATTAATTTTATTTCTTGGCCAACTTTAGTGCTCCCGCCACTTATTTATCCCTTCTGACAATTTTAGCGACACCGCCACCCGATTTTAAAAATCTCGTCATTTACTTTATATTATATATAAGTGTTGTAATTAACTAAATAATGTGACAATATTGCATGATTCACATGTGTATTAGATGAGCATGAATATTGTATGATTATTTTTTTAATTTAGACATAATACCATACTAAAAATTTATATTGATTAATAATGGACACCATTAAAACTACTAAAAAATAATGAAAACATATAAAATGATTAAAAATGACTAAATTAGTGACCAAACAATGAGAATAATGAACACATATAAAATGACTAGAATGAATAAATTAGTGACCAAAAAATGAGAATAATGAACACATATAAAACAACTAAAAATGACTAAATTAGTGACCAAATAATGAGAGATAAGTGACCAAACAATGAGAGATAAGTGACCAAACAAAATTACCAAAAAATGAGAGATATGTGACCAAACATTTCCAACCTCTTATAACGTGAACAAAAATGTAGTCATATTTAGTTTGGTCATTTATAGCTTTTCTTGTGGTTATTAATTTGGTCATATATTTGGTCATTAATTTGGTCATTAATTGTCACAATTAATGACCAAATTAATGACCACAATACAAGTTATATATGACCAAACTAAATATGACCATATTTTTTGTCACGTGATAAGAGACCAAAAATTAGCCACCAACGATCGCCAAATCAAAAGTGGTCATTTATATGCATATTTTGGTCATTGTTTTGGTCACTTATCTCTAATTTTGTACTAGTGTTATTCTCACCTACTAGCTCACCTCCACAACATATCTAGTCCCTCAAATCATCATGGATTGTCTTACTTGGAACCTACGTGTTAGGTGATGTGTCTTATCCTAGGAGGAATACGAATTTGAGTTTTAATTTTTTTGAATGTTTGCTACTTTATGGATCTCATATTCTGGATATGCTACGTGTCTAATCCTAAAATGTTATCACATGTTTCATGGTCCATACCATAGGTAGCTTCACACACAACTTAAATGGGAAAATTTGAACAATATAAATTCTTCGAAATTAAATCCCCAGGTGCATGTGAGATAATTCCCCCAGATTGCAAATCGACGGTCGAGATTCATTTGGTAGAATAATCCATGACTCTCGAGTCATAATTTTTTGTAGTCTATAACTCATGCATCAAATGGCCAAATTAGACACACGAGAACTCGTCAGAAAGCTTGGGGCATGAGGAATGATCCAATGAAAATTTTTCAGACCTGATCAATTTCTAAAAAGGCTTAAAATTTATATATTTTCATTTCTGACTTTTTTTCTAAATTCAAATATGTTCATCTTGGTCATTAATTTTATTTATGTTTCTAGCAATAGTACCAAAGGGAGGTAGCACTAGATGTATGAACAAGAACATGAATCATGGAGGTGAATGAAAATCAAAGATATTTTACATGAAATAAACATATAATTTGGTGTGGACGTGGAAGAAACCCAAATGATCAAAGAAAGAAAAAAGAAAATAGAAGATTCTTTTGAAACATAATTGTAACCAATTCCCTTCTTTGGGGATATTTAGTAGAAGATGATTGACTCGGATTCTTGAGAAAAAGAGGTTAAATAAAAGGGGAACTCTTGGATGTTAAAGGGGATGGAAAACTCTAATTTGAGACTTGTATATTTTTATCAGTTTTAATAAGAAATTGAAAGCATGAACAAGTTGGAGAAAATTCTTCAATTGAATGTCTAAAGTTTTGATGCAACATTTTTGTGAGTTATACAATTTTAGCATTTGATGTTTTTCATATAAAATTTATCTTTAAGAAATGTAAATCTCTTCAATTGATAAAATTAGATATAAGAATCCATGCATTGTTTTCAAATAATTTCTTATTAGCAAATTTAACATGCATATTTGCTTAAAGTTTTACTGAATTATGGAACTATTTCGTTAATAAGTAATTTGTCCTTCGGTATTATATATGATTTTAATTACACTCACTTTTAACTAATATAGTTAGGATTAATGTTTAAGAAATAGTTTCATAGATATTATTGTTAAATTTAGATCTATTGTTATTTGAAAATTGAATCAAATTATCGAAATTAGATCGATTTTTCCATTTAGGTGGCAACTGGGCCCACATTTTGGAGGAGATCACCATCCTAAATGAGAAAAATTCTAGTTGGTATTTTCCATCGGGTGATTCTCCGTTGTTGTTGTTGGTAGAATTTTTCTAGCCATCGACGTAACCATAGAAGTTAGGTGTAGAAGTGAACTTCAACAAGGTAGTTAACGTAGGCAACATAGTTTAGCGTACTCAATCGAGTCAACCTTACCAACATATAAGTAACATAATGGAGCATAGAACAATTAGCATAGTTAATAAGTGAAGATCAAAGGGAAGAACAATGAAAAAAGGATCGTGAAAGAAAAATACTGCAACTGCAAAGAATGAATGACGATCAAAGGAAAGGATAACGAAAAAAGGATTATGAAAGAAAAATAATGCAATTGCAAAGAAAGAATAAGGATGGTAGGGAAGAACATAGAAGTAAAAATAGAGATCCAGTATGAGAACATAGACAAAGGCAATGTGTTAGGGACCTAACCCCTCACGTAGTTAGAATAATATATTTCCATGTAACAAAGGTCAATATTAATAAGGCCTAGCAATAAGGAAGAATAATTCAAATTTAAGAAGACCTAATAGAATCTTCCACTTCTAGAAGGATCTTCCTCTAGATTGTTCTTTTGGATAGACATATTTAGTATAAATAGGAGTAGAGGGTATGAGAAGTTTTGTCTTGGATATTATTGTAATAGAGCTCTACTCTGCTGGAGGTTTCCCCCTCAAAGAGGAAAATGAACATTGCTCTCAGTAATAAAAGTGTTATTTCTGGTGTTATTCCGGTATTATTTTGATATTATTGTGGTATTGTTATGGTTATATCATTGTTTATCTGCCATTTCTAGCTAATTATTTATGTTCTGCATACTATTTTATATTTGGAATATTACAAGTGGTATTAGAGCACCTTCCTCGACATAAAATTTTGGGTTAAATTGTTTTTAGGGTAGAGACGTATTTTGACACCTTAAAACTACAGAGATCTGTCGTTACACACATAAACCCGTGGTTGAGGATTCATACACGTAGGAAATAAAAATGGTACTGAAGCGCACATATGTTGGCCACCCTTGTAACCCTTGTTGGTACCCCTTCGAGTGGTAGTGCATCAGACAACACATGTATATAGATCGACATAGATCTCTTGAAGCCCTCAATAGATAAATCGATTGGCTTCCTGAATGCTATAGTGACACGAAGAACAACACTTGGGAATATACTCTCTAGTACCTAGGTAGTCAATTAGTATGGCTAAGGGCACAGTCTAGCCTTCTTAGTTGGTGCCTTGAGATATTGGGCCGAGTACTACTGTTGGACCCTGCAGGTATATCAGAGAGCTATAACATAGGGAAAACCTTTGTCTATAGAACCCTTGAATAACCTAACCCTTGGGATGGAAACAAAAATAAAACAGACAAAATCTATTGTCACGCAACTGTGTCTCATGCATTTGGGTTGCGAAATTACCACACATTTTTTCTTGTTAAACATTTGGGCATTTCTTCAGATCAGAGTATAACTCTGCGGGAGTAAAAAAAATGATTATGGATCCCGTTGGAACCATTAATTGAGACTTATCCCGTTGGATTACTCTCTTCACCCTTATCGTAGTCATACCTATCATTTTTTCAGAAAATTGTTTTTCTCGTGGACCCGACCCCCTTCCAACACCCTTATTTGGGATTTACCCCATTGGATTCCATTCATTTCCCTGATCATTGTGATACACTTCACCCATAACCCATTTTTTGTGTGGTCCCACCTGCCCCTTTTCATATTCCCTCTTCATCATGGCCCACACCCATAGCCAAGAATTGGAAGATCACTTCAATTCCTTGCACTCTAGTTTAACAAAAACCCAACAAGAAGTGAGACAACTCAGTGCCAATGTTTCCACCATCAATAAAACCATGCATTCCTCCATAGACACAAAAATGGAGGACCTCAAACAAGACCCCACTACCCATCTTGAATCCTTCAATACCCATTTTGTCTCCTTCACTGTGATGATATGCGCCAAGCTACATATCCCTATAGATATTCCCTCATCTGACCCACCTTTGCAAAAAGAAGGTGAAGCTCCCTCTCATTCCCAGAATTTTCAGCCCCATCACTTTCAGCGTGACCTATGCCTTCCACGTGTGGATGTGACCAAATTTGATTTCTTGGATCCCATTGGTTGGGTAACTCAAATGAACATTATTTCTCTTTGTATGGCATTACAAATGAGTTGGCCAAACTATGGTATGGTGTTCTCCATATAGATCAAGAACGTTGGAAATGGTGGCAATGGAGAAAAAATGCCTGCCAAGGGTATGTGGCTTGGACACACTTTGTGGAAGAGATTTATGAACTCTTTGAAACTGACACCAACCATTTAGGTCGTTTGACAAATTTGAAACAATCTGGCACAGTGGAAGAATTTAGAGCCTATTATGAGTGATTGGATTTTCGTACAAAGGGCATGTCTGATGCTTTTTCCCAAGAATGTTTTATCAGTGGCCTCAAGGATGAGATTTGTGCCCATGTCCTCATGGATAGGCCTCAGAGTTGTGTGGACGCTACTAAAATAGCTAAGGAAGCACAACATGTTGTCTCTTATAAAAACAGAAAACCCTCTATTCCTCGCACTAAACCAGTCACTCCCACTCCTCCTTCTACTCCAATAAAGATCCAGAAATTGACCAAGGTAGAAATGGATGAACGAAAACTCAAAGGCCTTTGTTATAATTGTGATGACAAATATTTTCCTAGGCACAAGTGTAAGGAACAATTTTTTTTTATGTCTGTCTCAGAGGATGTTTCAGAAGATGATGTTGAGGCTCCCCTTTTGGCCATGTCACCTGAACCCACTAACATGACCCCTCCCTCTAACCCTCCCGAAGTCAAACCGATCATTTCCCTAAATTCTCTCACCAACTTCTCTTCTCCCCAGACCCTCAAGCTAATTGGTTATATTAAGCATAGGAAGGTCATCATTCTTGTTGATAGTGGAAGAAACCATAATTTTATTCATCACTACATTTCCCAAGAAACTAATTGTTATATTTCTATTTTCAATCATTTTCAAATCATGATTTCCAATGGCAGGTCCATGAAATGTGGAGGGAGTTGTGAAAATGTGCCTCTCCAAATTGGTCAGTACCACATGAAATCTCATATGTTTTCTATTGACATGGGAAGTTGTGACATTGTGTTAGGTGTCAAATGGATAAGGTATTTGCGTCCCATTCTCATGGATTTTAAGAAATTAACCATGCAATTTGACCAGGAGGGCCAACAATATAAGTGCCAAGGAATCATCTTCGTTTCCCCAGAGATCATCAGTTCCCATCGCATGAAAAAGCTGCTCAAAAAGGTCATTTTGGCATTATTGCAAAACTCCATGCCATTCAAGACACTGAGACACCCTCTGTGCCATAGGACCTCCAATCCATCCTCTCTAAACATCAAGTGGTTTTTTCCACTCCCCAAGGACTGCCTCCTTTCCATGGCATTCATGATCATTCCATTCCCCTTGTCCCCAACACCATTCCTCCTATTATTCGTCCCTATTGTCATCCCTTTTCCTAAAAAAATGAAATAGAGAAAATTGTTCAAGAATTGCTCAACGCAAGTGTTATCTGCCCTAGTACAAGCCCCTACTCTTATCCTATGGTCATGGTCCTTAAGAAAGGAGGTTCTTGGCGCATGTGTCATGAATTTCGTGCCCTCAATAAACTCACCATTAAAGACAAATTTCCCATTCTAGTCATTGATGACCTCTTGGATGAATTGAGTGGTGCCCAATTATTTACTAAAATTGATCTTCATTCTGGCTACCACCAGATACGTATGAACAAGGAAGACATTCCTAAGAATACATTTCAAACTCATGAGAGCCACTATGATTTTTTGGTCATTCCCTTTGGCTTGTGTAATGCTCCCTCCACTTTCCAAATCCTCGTGAATCATGTCTTTCGTCCTTTTCTCTATCATTTTGTCTTAGTTTTCTTTGATGATATCCTCATATATAGTAAAACCTGGAAAACCCATCTTGTTCATGTGGATCGATTTCTCCATCTACTCTTTCAACACCAACTTTTCCTCAAACAATATAAATTTGATTTTATCTCCTCGAAAGTCGAGTACTTGGGTCATCTTCTTGGCAAGGACGGTGTCAGGGTGGATCATAAAAATATTGAAGCTATGCAAGATTGGCCTCACCCAAAGACTCTCAAAAGATTGTGTGGATTTCTGGGCTTAACAGGTTATTATCACAAGTTTGTTAAGAATTATGGATATTGTGTCACCTCTCACTGCTCTCCTTAAAAATAATTCTTTCACTTGGAATCCCACAACTTCTCAGGAATTTCAAACCTTGAAGATGGCCATGTGCACCACTCTAGTCCTGGCCCTTCTTGATTTCACAAAGACCTTTTTCCTTGAATGTGATGCTTTCGGGAAATGAATTGGAGCAGTCCTTATGCAATAGGGTTGACCTTTGGCCTTTACCAGCAAACAATTGTTAGAGATAAATTTGGGAAAATCAATCTATGAAAAGGAAATTTTGGCTATTATGCATGTCGTGGATATTTGGCGCCCTTATATATTGGGGCAGCGCTTCCAAATTAAGACAGATCATCAAAGCCTAAAGTATTTTCTGGAACAAAGCCTCTCCTCCCCAGAGCAACAAAAATGGGTGACTAAGCTTTTTGGATATGATTATGAGATCATTTGCAAGAAAGGAAAAGACAATGTGGTTGTTGATGCTCCAATTTGGCTCTAATTTGGTCACCGAGAATGGCTACAAGATCCCAAAATTGTGTATCTGATACAAAAATTACATGCCAATTCTCTAGTTTCCCCAGGGTACTCTTGTCACAATGATGAGCTTCGATAAAAAGGTCATTTGTATTTAAGTAAACAGTCAAAAATTAAATCCATGGTACCTTATGAGCTTCATGCTACACCCATTGTTGGGCACTCGGGATTTACCAAAACCTATGACCGAGTCAAACGTTATTTTTCTGGGATGGTATGAAACAGGACGTTCGCAATTTTGTGGCAGAATGTGATGTTTTTCAACACTACAAGGGTGAAACAGTCAAAGCTCCTGGCACACTACAACCGCTTCTGATTCCACCTGCTATTTGGAGGGATATCTCCATGGATTTTATTTTAGGCTTACCCAAATCGAGAAATAAATTAGTCATCATGATGGTATTTGATAATTTTTCCAAGTATGCTCATTTATGTGCTCTTCAACACCCATTTAAAGCCTCCATTGTGGCTGAAATTTTCATGGATCAGGCCTTCAAGCTTCATGGAATGACTCATTCTATTGTTTTTTATTGTGACCCAAATTTCACTAGAAATTTTTGGCAAGAACTGTTCAAGCTACAAGGTATCCAATTGCATCTCAGCACAGCTTATCATCCTTAGACTGATGGTTAAACTGAATTTTTCAACAAGTGTTTGGAAACATATTTGAGGTGTTTTTCATCAGAACGTAAAAATCAGTGGGCTCAATGGTTACCACTAGCTTAATGGTGGTACAACACTTCTTACCATACAACTACCCGCATGACTCCTTTTGAAGCAGTATATGGACAAAATCCACCTTCAGTTCCCTCATACTTTCCAGGTGTCTCGAAGGTCCAGGCGGTTGACCAAATGCTTACATTTCAAGAATCTATTCTTTGTACCCTCAATGATAATTTGGTCATGTCCCAGAATCGCATGAAGCAACAGGAAGATAAAGGTTGTTTTGAACGTCAATTTGTAGAAGGAGATCATGTGTTTCTTCGACTACAACCTTATAAGCAAAATTACCTCAAGGCTGACCATTGTCAGAAACTGGCACCCAAATTTTATGGTCCGTATACCATTCTCAAGAGTGTGGGACAAGTGGCCTATCAGTTAGCTCTTCCCAGTCATTCTAAGATCCATCTTTTTCATGTTTCCTACTTAAAGAAGGTGATTGGAACTAAGTGCCAAACTCAAACCAACCTTCCTGAGTTGGACAAAGAAGGCTCCATTTGGATACAACCACAAGCAGTTTTGATCTGGATTTAGGAGTGGAACAAACTGATTAACAATATGAATACAATAAACATAGATATATGAAGAATAACACAAATATCCAGTGAACAATATCTTCTATTAAATAATGAAATGGGCTGAAATTGTAAAACTCCAGAACTGAAACACATGCTCGAATGGTGGTATCTATCTCTGAGAAGAGATGTGGTTGCTACGCACATTCATCTGAGAAGAATGGATTACAATGAGGCTCCAGAGGCATTTTTGATATTACTCATGAATTCCAAAACCCTATACATCCAAAAACCTAACCCTACAAGGTGAAACGCCAAAAGTCATGTGGGCCCTATCGGTAAGTTGGTGTAATTTGGTACCTCAACTTCCCATGGTCATAATGTTTGCATACGACCTTCATTTTAAGCACATGATAGCCTGTTAGAAATTTCTTTCAAATAAATACACATTATGTCATCAAACTATGACTCTATCTATAGTTTGATTGTGGCGAGACAAAAAAACAATGTTTAGGGCCCCAAAACAGCCCTGCAAGTACAATAAGATGTCCTGACATGAAAACATACAAAATAAGCCAGTTTTATTAGGTGAGAGGCCACCCATATCCACCTGGAGGATGTGTGGGGATTTAGATAGCCCCAGAAGTGTATAACCCACAATTACAAAGCAGTACAAAATAACGTGTTGAACAAAAAAATGGACACAAGGAGCCAGTTGGAATAGGTGGGTGGCCACCAATATCCACCTGGATCAATACTCCCCTCTTAGGAAGCAATGGTCTCCATTTCATTGATTTCCCCCATCTGGTGAGAAAACCTCTGTTGTATTTGGCCCTGGGTGAACCACTTGTGTTGGTGTAGGAGTTTCCCTTCCTTGACAACCCGATAAATACAGATCCATTGTTGGTGATTTCCCTTTACCTATGTGTCCACTATCTGGTCAGTGGATGCTTGTTCCATGTAGTTAGGGTTGATCTCTGTTGGTGTCAGTTGTTTGGCAATCTTGGAGGTGTCCAATAACGGTGGAAAATATGGCCGAAGGAGGTCCACATTGAATACTAGATGCAGACCAAGGAAGGGTGGAGTGTTGAGCTCAAAATCATTGCTACCCACAGCCTTGGTAATAGTGTAAGGCCCATAATGAAGTGGGTGAAGCTTCCGATGGGGTCCAGTGAGATGTTCCTTCTGCAAATATAACTAGACTTTGTCGCGAACCTGAAACTGGTGTGGTATCCTGTGTTGATCATGGCGTTGTTTGTACTTAGCATTGGATTTCTACAAAATTTCTTGGACCTGTTGGAGGATGTGTTGAATCCTCTCAATGAATCTGGTGGATTTTTAGATCGTATATTGATCAGGGGAAGAGTCTGTCTATGCGGTGGCAATAGGAAGTGAAACATCAATGGGTCCCAAGGGTTGGAATCCCAGACCCACCTGAAATGGGTTATGGCTGGTGGAACTATGGAGAGCCATGTTGTAATTATGTTGGACATATGGGAGACTCTCGTCCCATGTACATGGATTCTTAGAATTGTACATGCCCGAGATGTGCACAATCATCCGATTGTTGACCTATGTTTGGCCATAATTTTGGGGGTGGAAAGCAGTGGATTTTGTGAGCTTGGTGTCCAACAAAGACCAGAGACTTGACCAAAAGGTGTTGAGGAACCTGTTATCTCAGTTAGAGATTATGGTATGTGGTATCCCAAAGTGGACCCACACTCATTCGAAGAAGAGCTTGGAAGTATCTGTTACTGTGAAATTGTTCTTACAAGTTGTGAGGATGGCCATCTTCGAAAACCGATCAATGACCACAAACAAACAGTCATTTCCTTGCTTGGTGGATGGAAATCTAGACATGTAATCCATTGAGATGGATTCCCAAGGATTCTCAGGAATAGGAAGAGGGGTGTATAAGCCTTGTTTATTGATGGCTAGCTTGGCAATGGCACAGGCAGTGCAAGATATGATATACTTGCTGGCATCCTGTCGAAGTTTTGGCCAATAAAAAAATTTTTGAAGAACGACCATACTTTTCTCTACGCCAAAATGTCCTTCCACTCAACTGTAGTGGTATTCCAAAATAATATTTTCACGCTCACTTGTAGGAACATAGAGATGGCCCAGGTGGCATAAGAGTCTATCATGAATGTGAAAATAAGTGACAATTGTGCCTGTACCCAAGAGTCGATATGTGGCGGCGAAGTCTGGATCTTGTTGATAAAGTTGGGGCCACTCACACTAGTACAATAGGGTCAAATTATAACAGTGCATTTGATACAATTGCCACTTTATATTGTTGGGATAATGAAAAACAGTGGACCCCCGCTAACGTCATTTCACATGACATTGCTTTTCCGATGACATAGATTTTGTCTTTATTGCGACGTTTCATGCAAACATATGTCATCTCAAATTTGACTGTCCAAACCCCATATAGTTGTCATAAGACCGATGCATTGGAGGTGGCAAGATTGATGTCTTTGTCATGGCAAGAGCGATGTCTTGGAGGTGGCAAGAGAGACATCTTGGAGGTGGAAAGAGAGATGTCTTGGAGGTGGAAAGAACGACATCTTGGAGGTGGAAAGAATGACGTCTTTGAGGTGGCAAGAGAGACATCTTGGAGGTGGCAAGAGTGACATATTGGAGGTGGAAAGAGCGATGTTAAGAGGTATCATCTCCGACGTGGTTGTTATGGGAGAGAAACTCTTGGATGTGGCAAGACCGACGTCTTGAAAGTGGCAAGAGAGAATTATTGTATGTGGAAAGAGAGATTCCTTGGACGTGGAAAGAGTGACATTAAGAGGTATCATCTCTGACATGGTTGTTATGGGTGCGACACTCCAAGACGTCACAATAGTGACTGTGTTGTAGGTATTTAAAAAAAAAAATACAATATCAATACTGAGAGGGACATGTACATTAACCTTTTCTAAGATACTAGCCATAACAATATTTAAATCTATATCATCGATCTTAGGAAAGGTTGGTTGAGAAGGAGGACTAACTTCCAATGGTAAAGGGGGTATCGTATAATGAGGTTTAGTATCACTAGGATATGTCTTGGGTGTGTTATCACACGAACTCGCAATTGTTGAGCTAAATTTCGAAAGCTCAAGTGAAATCATGCATAACTTAGAGGGAAGGCCCCTGTCACCTCACCAACCCTCTTTCACTTCAAGCCATCTTTCCTCTGACTGAAGGGGGTTTCCCTCAATTAATATTGTGAGGACTTAGTTAAAGGAATCTCAATGTGGAGAGTGAAGTCCAAGAAAAATGTGTTTGGGTAGCTTTAGACTATTGAAGAAAGTAATTGGAGGTCTCAAGATCAATTTCTTTTCATTGGGTTAATGTAGCACTTCAATGGAGACTGAGGGAAGAATAATACTCGAAGGTCTATCATAGGATTATCACCTCATAATCCTAGGTCAACCTCCTAGCAGAGAAAAACCTAGAGTTTATCCCCTCATAAACACTAGGTGTCGTCCTATTCCTTCAAGAGATACTAACACAATATCAAGACAACTATGTTTTAAACCCTAGGGGGATAGCCAATTCTAACCCATATAACTAAACCCTAGCCAAGAAAAGCCTTAAGGGGATAGTCACTCCTAACCATTAAGGAAAACCTTGAATGCTTCAATGAGTTAAGATGGATAAAACAAGGGAAAGGGATGATCACTCTCAATCCTTCCTTAGGGTTTCAAGATTGTTCAAGGAGACAAATTTAACATGCAACTATTACTCTAATAGAGCATTCACCAAGATATCCCAAGAAAAATTGCATGCAACATAATGAAAATGCTTAAGATAAGGTACATAACATTAAGAAAACCCATTTTCATGAAACATCCACCAAAAATAAAGAGAAAACATCCACTATATCAATCTCCAAAAAATGCGCCTAAGTATAACACAAGATGCTTCAACAAAATTTTCTCAAATGAGGGAAAAAGAGGGGCTTTGGTGCAACATCTAGCCTCCAAAGGCCCTTCAATGCTCTCTTTTATGCTCAAAATCATCTATACAATCTTCAATTGTTCTTCAAGTGGGCTAGGGTTTCCTTCACCAAGCATGTAAGAAAGACTCAACATCTTCATTCACATGTGGGAATGTGGGCTTCAAAATGAGATAACGTCGTATCACAATCAAGAGCCCATAAAACCATACAAGGAATTACCTTCTTTACCAATTAAGAAAACAAAGAACCATTATCCATTTACACATGGGCATAAGAGATTCAACACATGCACATAACCTTCCTCAAGGGGTTGGCCCTAAATTTCTCTTCCAATTCAAAAATAGAACTTCAATTTGAACCAAACTTAGGTAATCATTAAAGGTCGGTCCAACATTGAAATTTTATGCTTCTTTCCCCTTCTTTAGGTCAACCCTCTAAGCATCTATAGGGTCTTTGTCACATGCATATATATATTGAAATACTGATCATTTTTTTTTTAAATAATCTTCAAAACAAATCTCTAATTTATGGGATAAAATCTCTCTGTGAGACTTTGATTCTATGACAAGTCAGTTACTATTTTCCCAAGTCTTTGGGCCAAAAGTGTCATAGAATTTTGATCATGTTCAACATTATGTAAATTTTTAGGCTTGGTAAAGTTTTGAGAAGCTATAAGATTCTCTTCAATCTTAGAAGCATGCTCTTGTTCTTCTACAAGGATCTTTGGGGACTTGTCCCTTAACATAAATTCAAATTTCCCCTCAAAGGATTTTGTGTATTGAAGAAGGACGATGACACCATCCTTTAAGCTAATGTCCTCAAGAACTCCTCATAGATCATGAATAAATGACAATAAGTGCCAAAACCATGCCAAATCAACCACGAAACCCTAGGGAGCTCCATCACAAGCTCAAGAAGTATGCTTGAAATCCATGTAGCAAGAAGGTGAGAACTCCACATGAAACCCTAGTCCATATGTAAGTTGTTAGAAGAGATGTATGTAATAGAAAAATTCTTAATTGAACATGTGTTCAAAGAACCTGAAGATCGACAATTATTGAAAAACACTATGGAAGTTGAAGATGATAAAGCCAGAAGGACTTGGAAAAATGATGGCAGACAGTCTGAAGACAAAAGGAAATTGTAGATTGCAAAAGAAGGAATAAAAAAGATGCATGAAGATAGCCTTATGTCAGGATCAAAAAAGGGTATATATACAGTGCAAACACTTGAGGTAATGGGATTATCTCTTCAAATTTTATTCAGTGATTATGAACCTGTATTGATAGTTAATGGGCAAGAAATTGTCTTGAAAGGACATAAAGGAGCACTAATGGAAATGAATCTTAGTAAAGGTTGCATTATGAAATATGGTATAATAGATCTGCATAAGGAGAATTCATTCCAAGGAGGTACAACTAGTCCAGTAAATACTATGAAGTGGAAAGGAAAAGAGGTCCATCAAGACCCTAAGGATTAGTTGGCAGAGGTTGATGTACAACAGAAAATTGAAGATAAGTTTATTTGTACAAATTGCAAAAAGAGAAATGGTAGATGTGATCAACAAATTGGAAAGATACAGGCAATCTCAGAGGATGAAGGAAAAGATGCTTTAGTGAACTTATATGCATTTTCAGTAAGCATAAAAGGGGTTCAATGGAATGTGATATTCATGGTGGTGACAGTAATTTTTACTGTTGTAAAAGGGACTTTACAGTTGAATGGAAACTCTGTTATATATGGTGATTTTGTTTCTTGTATAGAAACAAAGAGAAAATTATCTTCTAAAATGAGAAGTTGGCATATTTTTATTGAAAAGCATGAGGAATGGAAAAAGAAACTTAGTGGCTTACAGATTTGTAAGAAAAAAAGGGGAAGAATGAAAAGAAATGTGCAAGGAAGGAAGGCCAAAGAGAATAACAAAGAACAAAATTTAGAAATTAGACAGCATTCAGAACAATGTGAAGACAAAGAAGACTTTTCCAAGACAAGACAACATGGAGGATATGACAAGATTGACATGTCATATGCACAT
>ML785730.1:523891-546715 GCA_009831015.1 Picea engelmannii
GGTTTTTTTTTTGTTTATAATATATGTTTGGTTTGTTTGTTTTTTTTGTTTATGTATTACATATTTTATATAATAATATAATTAATATATGATATAATTAATATATATTATATTGAGGGTGTAACAGTTAAGAACATGAGTTTACTCCCTAGAGGTCATAGGTTTACAGAGATATGATTGCAATGACGATGAAGATGAAAGTGACAATGATGACGATGAAAATGGAGATGATGATGACAATGATGATGACGTTAATGGAGGACTTATTTGACCCAAATGTACTAGTCCTTCTGGAGAAGTAACCAAATGACCTCATTAATTTTTCCAACATCACCTTAGAGGGTTTTCAATACTAGTATGTATGCAAAGTTAATGGTTTTCTTTCATTAATACTATGATTCCATAGTCTAATATACCATTGGTACAAATTATTGGTCTTACTACCAGCACATGGACTCAATTTAATTCCCTTGAATATATCCATTGTTCTGCCTCTGTCAGATGGGGCTACGACTCAACGCCAATCACCAGTGATGTTGTTAATGTTGATGGCCATGCCAAACCTTTGTAAATAAATCCACCACCACTTGGACAACCAACAATGGGCTCTATAAACCCTCAATCCATGGCTAACGACTCAACTCCACAGCTACCAAGTCTAGTCTCTGTGCTTTAACTCACAATCAAGCAGGGCTACTCGAATACTCCATCATACACAGTGCTTCTTCGAGCTAAACGCGGTAAATCAAAACAACGGTCGGTGGTGCGAGTGGTGCTTGCTGGGTGGTTTGCTCTTCTGCCTCTGTCTGATTGAGCTTTTCTATCTGAACCTTCCCTAAGCAGTGAATGAACAATGTATGGGGAATCGAGACTGGTTTTTGCTGACTTTTGAGAGGTACCTCCCTCCCACCAACCTTCCTCCCACTAAGTTTATTGACATTATTGTCATTATTTTTTATTTTTTATTATCACTATTAATTAATTAATTTGTTTTTCATGTGATTCATCCTTACATTACATAGAATAGAACATTATCATGTCAAGCAATCCACCATTATGAGTTGGTTCAATTAGTCGATGCCTAAACACATCATCTAGCCACCTCCCCAATTTTTTTTCAACCATCTAGACACCTTCATTTTTATCCAAAACTCAACACTAGTAATATGTTTTTCAATGCTCTTCAATGTTGGAAAGAAGGTTATAGACTAGGACACCAATACAAGTGGGGATACCATTGGATACTTATGTATAACTATATCCTTCTTAAATCCAACAACACTATAGCCTCACACGTGGCTATATTATATTCCATTCACTTTCACAACATGATCATAAGTCATCACTGTCCTTGGTGATTACCTCATAACCAACATGAAATGACATGACATTCTTCATATGATCAACACATTAATATATTTTCAACATTCTTTATATGTACAATAGTTCTTACCTTTACCATACCCCACCTGGGTATCATTCATATAAATGCATTCAAATATCATAAACATATCAACTTATGATACCAAAGCATGGTTGAAGGAATTGTTATCCAATTTATTTTCAGTGCTCATGCAACATTGGCATGACCAATTTAATACCTATAATGTTTCCATCAACATATTTGATGTTACCTAATCCACTAGTGACTTATGTAAAATCACATGATCCCTTATCCAAACTATTGACAAGCATTTCCTCGTCCTTATTCTTTCCGATGAGGTTGACTATCATAGGTAGTTGCATCATCAACATCTTCAACCATGTCCTCAACCATTCCTAGTTATGCAATCACATCAACCACATTTAATCATCACACCATGCTCATTGCATATGTAACAACAAGCCACTTTTAATCAAGATGCAATACCATATATGTTCAAGCATATCTATATGCACTCTACTAGATATTAACTCTCAATATGCCCACTAGTACATATGCATTCCAACTAGTTTATTCTCTTGCATTTTCTAGCATTCATATGCCTTAGTTATCTACAATAGAACCCAAAGAGTTATAAACATAAAATCAAAAGAAGACTTAAGGAATTCTCCCTTCCAATTCCTCTTCATATGATGAAACTCTACAACATAGCTAATAATTTTCATGACCTTTCTACCAACTACACATTAGATCATTAGCTATACGGTTTTCTCACACAAGTAGCAATTCACTAGATGTATACACATTTATACTTGCTACTTTTTAAAATGTACAACTCTACTCTACAAAAAAAAAAATGTTAAGGCGACAAAATCTCCCTCTTTATCAGTAAAAAATTTAGGGGTGAAATTTTTCTCATGGGAGAAATAATGCATACTCAAATGTTGAAGGGATGAATATTTATCTTTATAATGTTTTAAATGATTTAGCCAAAAAATATGTATATTAGATAAGTCATTATCCCAGTGAAAAATAAAATATAATGTTGTGAATTGTTGTTTTGTCATTAATATTTCACGTTGAACTTGAAGTTTGCCATAATTTCTTGGATTTATTGCAATGGAATGCCAAATTCACCTAGATTTATGCAACTCTTTGCAATAGGCTGTCGATTTCATGTAGAGTTATAAAATTCTTCATAAATATAGAGCTCAAAATTCACCTCGATATCTTTGATTTAGGGGTTTATGGTCACAATTTAACTAGGTGAGTGATTTATTCATAGTTTATACTCTCATCAATATAAATACCTAAAATAGAAGCACTTTGAAGAGATTTGGGGGTGTCAAGTCTTCCAACCATTTTATTATTAGGGATCACACTTAGAAAATAATGGGTTAGTGATTTAGTCTTTTTCATCTAATATAATTGATTCTAGTAATGTAGAGCACAACCAATGCCTTCAATTTGGGTTTTTGGTTAAATTAAGGATTTCATATTATGTTTAGTCCTTAGTCTAAGTAGTATTGGAGGGAGATTTTAATGGTAGAAATTACCCATTCTTATTTGTAGGTTCCAATTGTTATTACTTTGTTAGAATAGGGATTATGTTATATCACCCATACTTATACGAAAAACACCATTAATTTTATTACATTTAAGCCTCCTCTGTGTAATTACTTAGGGGTTAAGCCTTTAAAATCTCATCTTCATTCAAGGGTATATAATCATGCACAATTATAAAAAAAATTGCATGTTGTTAGGGTTTTCTTATTAGCATACAATTATACTATAGTTGTTGACTTGGAGCATATATTTTTCCTCCAATTAGTGGACTAGTTTCACAAACCTCAATTTTTCATCACCCTCTCTACTATCAATCCAATGATTTCAATTATAAAAAAAAACATGCTCTTTGATTTAATCCATAGCGTCTTATTACCATACTAATTTGTTGGTTTTGTTAATTAACTGCACCAATTAACATTCACATAGTTTTCTACCATTTCACTTTACTACTTATATCCCAAAATTGATTATGCAAGATACAACCTAGATTAGTGAATTTTCTCTATGATTTTTGTTGGGTTTCTATATTAAGAAACATCCTTTTGACTTCTATGGTGTTTATGCTTAGAATGGTGATGGATGGTTGATTGGTTAGAAACATCCTCAGTTTTCACATACATAGATGTAAAATATCTACATGGTTTTTTTATGAAGATATAAAATTATTGAAATGGTAGTTGTGATAGGGGATAATTCCCCACTTACTAGGGTCAAATCAATGGAAAAAAAAAAATATACTATCGATATATTTCTAGATCAGTTGTGTATGTCAATGCAACATGAATATATGAAGAAGAATACATGTGGCTAGGAATCTATCCCCCTTTATTTGTATTTCAAAAGTAATCCTGAGAGTGTCCTGAATACTCTAAATTCTCTAATCCTCTCTTCAAATATATGAACATAAAGAGAAACAAAACCTTCCCCAAACAATAAAGTATAGATGTCAAGAAACCCTCCCCATATTATAGTTATATTTAAGTCAACCTTCCCCATACTTAGTTATAGTTGTCATATTAATTACATGATCGTCCATGTGAGCACTAGTGAATGGGGCCAACCTTGAAATTTCTTCAATATGTGCTTGTATGCATCGAAATTTTACATGGTTAGACTAGACACATTCCTTGACGGTATGGGAGGGTTTCGAGACTCAAGGATGTTTGATGTCCCGACCACATAATCTTTGAGATAGTCCATGTTTGAAACAATGTTCATAATGGGGTGCCTCATATTTTTCAAATGTCGTTGTTTCCATCCGTAGAATATTTGTTGGAACTCTCTTGAAATGTCATGGAACTTACAATTCAACCACCAAAAATGTCATGCACCGATCCTGCATAGTGAGCACTGGTGAATGGGGCCAATGTTGAAATTTCTTCAATATGTGCCTGTATGCATCAAAATTTGACATGGTTATACTAGACACATGCCTTGATGGTATGGGAGGGTTTCAAGACTCAAGGATGTATGATGTCCCGAACACATAATATTTTAGATCGACCATGTTTGAAACAACATTCATAATGGGCATAATGGGGATCATCTTTGATATGTCATGGTACTACTCTTCCAGTGGGTGCACAATATCACAAGGATATGTCTTCTTGCCCTCCTCCATTGGATGAGAAAGTCAACGACAATTTTCTCTTGTGGATGAGTAGTTTGGTGGAAACATTCTTTCAATTTGTAATTAGGTACACTTTTGTATTGAGTTGGATCATCACAACGCTACTCTAATTTCTTCCAACTATCACTGACTAGATACTTGGTTAAAGGTTTTCTAATTTTTCTAAAGGCATGGGGTTGAGGTATGGGAGGGTTTCAATACTTAAGGATGATTGATGTCACCACACAGTACTTAAGGAGGGTTTTATTATTGAATTACCAGGTCGATTTGATGTCACGGAAGATTCAATTCACCCACCAATGTCATCTTGCACCGACCCCGCATAGTGAGCAGTGAATGGGGCCAACGTTGAAATTTATTCAAACTGTGCATGTATGGGTCTAAATTAGACATGGTTAGACTAGAAACATACCTTGATGGTATGGGAGGGTTTCAATACTCAACGATGTCTGATGTCCCGACCACATAATCTTTGAGATCGTCCATTTTTGCAACAACGTTCATAATGGGTGTCTCATTGTCAAATGTTGTTGTTTCCATCTGTAGAATATTTGTTGGAACTCTCTTGAAATGTCATGGAACTTCCAATTCAACCACCAAAAATGTCATGCACCAACCCCGAATAATGAGCAGTGAATGGGGCCAACGTTGAAATTTCTTCAATATGTGCATGTATGCATCAAAATTTGACATGGTTAGACTAGAAACATGCCTTGACGGTATGGAAGGGTTTCAAGACTCAAGGATGTATGATGTCATACAAAAACATTTTGAAAAAATTTCAACGTTGGCCCCATTCATAGATCACCGTTTTCCATCATGTACTCTACCTCTAGTACAATGTATTTTAATAGTTGTTTCCTTTAAAATTCAACCGATCAGAAAATTAAAACAAAACGAGGATGAGATGAGACGATATATAGAGTGGATCTATGAGTGTTCTTTGAGTATAAGGGAAAATATCTCTTCCATGCCATACACAACACAAGGGGAAATGTTTCCTTTCTCTACTCAACAATCCCTCAAGCATCTCCTTCCTTTTTAGTACCCTCATGTAGGCAGAAATAGTCTAATCCATCGATTTCTTTATGGGAAACCTGGTGGATTATTGCCTTAGCTCTTAAATAATTAATAAGAAACTATTTCATGGGCATGGGGTTAAAGGTTTTCTAAGTTTCCTTTCCTCTATGCGTATCTACAACCATCTATCTCTCTTCCAAGGTTTGTTATTCCGTCATTGTTGCATTAGTTTTGGTCATTTCTAAATTTAGATTAATGAGTAACTAAGGGGAATATAGTGTGGGGGTTATGTGAATAATGGTGAGAATGATCACAAGATAATTTCCATGAGGTAGGAGAATGCATGAATGACTCACACTTATTGAAAATGTTTAAACTCCCTACTGATGTGGGGATTTCTTTAATGTTGGAGGATATCAAAGATGTGTCATTGCGACTAAGTGGACATTTGTTGGTGAGAACGATGTCATCAACTCATAATCTTCACTCATAGATTCTTCAAAGGGCAATTTCAAAAGCTCATCATTTTTATTAATTTTTTCATTCACCCACCACAAATGTCATCTTGCATCGACCCCGAATAGTGAGAAATGAATGGGGACAATGTTGAAATTTCTTCAAACTGTGCATGTACGCATCGAAATTCAACATGGTTAGACTAGACACATGGCTTGACGGTATGGGAGGGTTTAAATACTCAAGGATGTATTATTTCCCCACATAATCTTTGAGATCGTACACATTTGCATCAACGTTCATCATGTTGCACATCTCATTGTCATCATTCATCATTCCCTTATATAGAATCATTGTCAGAACTATATTGAAATTTGTCATGGAACTTCAAATACACCCATCAAAAATTTCTTCCACTAACCCCGAATAGTGAGCAGTGAATGGGGCCAACATTGAAATGTTTTCAATCTATGCATGTATGCATCGAAATTTGACATGGTTAAACTAGATAGTTGCCTTGAAGGTATGGGAGGGTTTCGAAACATAAGGATGTTTGATTTCCCCGCATAATATTTGAGATCATCCATGTTTGCATCAGTGTTCAATATAATGGATGTCTCATAGTGATCATAGTGAATGGGGCCTTCCTTGAAGGTGAATGAGCATAGTAAAATTTCTTCCATCGACCTCGCATAGTGAGCAGTGAATGGGGCCAATGTTGAAATTTCTTCAAACTATGCATGCATGCGTCAAAATTTGACATGGTTAGACTAGACACATGCATTGATGGTATGGGAGGGTTTCAAGACTCAAGGAATATGTGTGATGTCCCGACCACATAAGCGTTGAGATCGTCCATGTTTGCAAAAACATTCATAATGGGGTGTCTCATATTTGTCAAATGTCGTTGTTTCCATCCGTAGAATCTTTGTTGGAACTCTCTTGAAATGTCATGGAACTTCCAATTCAACCACCAAAAATTTCATGCATCGACCCCACATAGTGAGCAATGAGTGGGGCCAACATTGAAATTTCTTCAATATGTGCATGTATGCATCGAAAGTTGACATGGTTAGACTAGACATGTGCCTTAATGGTATGGGAGGGTTTCAAGACTCAAGGATGTATGATGTCCCGACCACATAATCTTTGAGATCGTCCATGTTTGCAACAACGTTAATAACGGGCATCTCATTGTCAAATGTCATTGTTTCCATCTGTATAATCTTTGTTGGAACTCTATTGAAATTTCATGTAACTTCCAATTCAACCACCAAAAATGTCATTCATTGACCCCACATAGTGAGTAGTGAATGGGGCCAACATTGAAATTTCTTCAATATGTGCTTGTATGCATTGAAATTTGACATGGTTAGACTAGACACATGCCTTGATGGTATGGGAGGGTTTCAAGACTCAAGGATGTATGATGCCATATAGAAACATTTTGAAAAAAATTCAACGTTAGCCCCATTCACAGGTCATTATTTCCCATCATGTACTCTAGCCCTAGTACAATGTCTTTTAATAGTTGTTTCCTTTAAAATTAGACTAATCAAAAAATTAAAATTAAACGAGAAGAGCCCTAGTACAATGTCTTTTAATAGTTGTACTCTAGCCGAGAAGACCCACAAACCCTTTTTGAAGTGTCGTTATTATAGAAAACTTGTTGCAACATCCGTAAAATGAAACATATTTATAGATTTTATAGCGTTGCAATTACGACGATAATTGACCAAATCAAATTTGACTTGGTCAAAATACGAGGTGATCGTTGGAGGGGGAAAACCTAGTTTCCACAACATCGCAACTGCGACAACTATCTTCACAAACGTGGCAAGAGAGACGACTATGTCACAAACGTGGCAAGAGAGACGACTATGTGGAAAACGTGGAAAGAGAGATGATAACATGGCAAGAGAGACGATGTGGCAACAGAGACGTTAGCATGGCAATAGCAACGTTATCGGGCAATATGGAAAAAAAAATAAAAAACTTTCTTCTATTTTTCGACAGTATGGCCAATTTTGTCCATAACGCCGCAAATAGAACATTGAAATGTTTACAATATGTACTAGTGTCAAATGCTTCATGTCCACGGGAATGGAGCACAATGGTGAGTGAAGCCACAGGAGGCCGACCGAGGCATTCAACGACATGATTGGAGATACCTATCTTATACTTGATGTTGATATGGAACTGCTGCAGGTAGCTGGACCACTTCTGATGGAAGTCATTATGTAATTTCCCCTATGTATGTATGAACTGCAAAGGCTTGTGATCAATGTGTATTATCATCTCTTTCCCCAAAATGTAATGTTTCCATTGACGACAGGATTGTACAATGGAATATGTTCTCTGGTCATAGGTGGGGTATTTCTAGACAATATCAGAGAGTGTCTCACTATGGCATGCCATCGGATGTTCGTGTTGAGTGAGAATTGTGCCCACAACATAGTCATATGCATCAGTATCAATCTCGAATGGTTGTTGCAGATAGGGTAAGGAGAGTATTGGAGATGAGAACAAGTGATTCTTCAGATCATTGAATGCTCATTTTTGCTCCTTCCCCCACACGAACTTGGCCCTACCACCTCCCTTGGTCACCTGGCTGAGGGCCCATGCAATATGGGAGAATCCTAACACGAACCGTTGGTAGAAGTTGGCTAGTCCCAAAAATCTCCAAAGATCAGTCGGTGTGGTCGGGGATGGCTAGTCACAGATGACTTGGATCTTAGTTGGATCAACATGTACCCCATTCTCATCAACAAGTTATCCCAATTATTGGACCTTGTTCATGCCAAAAGAGAATTTTTCCAAGTTGGCATAAAGCTTGTGCTGTCGCAAAGTGCTCAAAACCTATTGAATATTCCTCATGTGTTCCTCCCACGTTCTACTGAAGATGAGGATGTCATCCAAATATAATACCACAAAGGAGTTGGTGGCGGATCTCAATACATCATCCATCAACCTAATGAAAGTGGTTGGTGCATTTGTTAAGCCAAATGGCATGACTAGTCATTCGTAGAGACCTTCTTTAGACTTGAAGGTTGTCTTCTATACATCAGTTGGTTCGATGGGAACCTGGTGGTAGCCATACTTTAGGTCAATATTAATGAATAAATTCCCCCCCTTGAGTTGGTCAAGAAGGTCATCAATCCTAGGAATGGTGTAGCGGTTCCTGGATGTGATTTTGTTTAAGGCTTTGTAATAAATGCAGATTTGCCAAGTCTTGTCCTTCTTCTACACTAGTACAATCGAGCTATCGCAAGGGGAGGAGTTGGGTCTGATGTGACCCTTTTGAATAATATATTGGATATGACACCTGATTTAGTCATTCTGCATCAGTGAGCGTCGATAGACTAGTCCATTAGGTAGAGGTGTGTCGAGGGTCAAATTAATTGGATGCTTGACTTGGCAGTGTTTCAGTATCCCTGTAGGTGAGGAGAAGATGTCTTTGTATTATTCCATGATCTTGTCTACTTTCTTCTGCTGCAAAGAGAGGCGTTTTGTAGAGGCCAAAGATGTGGCAGTGACCTTCTTCTTACTATGAGCACGGATCACAAAGAAGATGAACTTCTCGATCTGTGAAATGACCTTACTACATTACTTAGCAAATATTAAACAAATAGCAGTGGGTGGCACTACCTCTGGGATCATGTACAATTGTCTACCCAAAGTAATAATAAAACTGCGGGGTCTAGAATCATACGCAACATGACGCTTCCACAAATATGGTTGTCCTAAAAGAACATCAAAAACTTCAAGGGGATAAATATCACACAGTACCTCATCTTTGAAAGGCTTTATGTCGTAGGGAAGAAGTCATTGTTGGCTAAATCGGATATCTCTTCTTTGGTGAAGCCAGCCGATGGTGTAGGGTTGCGGGTGTGGTGTTGTTGGAAGGTCCATCTACTTGATGACCTCTGCTGAAATCAGATTCTTTTGACTACCATTGTCGACAAGGAAATGAATCAGATCCCCCTTGACCGACATCTGCAAGTGAAAGAGGCATTCCCCTTCCTTTGGTTCTTCTCATTTTCTTGGCCAGATTTTGGTGGTAGCGATAGTGACACTGGGTTCAACATCGATAATTCTCTTCCCTCCTTTAGGATTTGACTCAGAATCAGAATCGGTCTCTGACTCAGAAGCCTTCAGCTCGGCCATGAGGGACTACTTGGAGTGGCATTCTTCAGTTTTGTGCCAAGGAATTTTATGGTACTCACACCATTTTCTCGTGTCCTTCTTCGTCTTCACATTTCCCTTCTTGTGTTGTGGCTTGGACTAGTTGTCCTAAGGGAGACCATCTCGACTTGGTCCCTTGTTGTGTGGTTTGGGGCTGCCTTTTCCCTGCTTCAGCTATGAGGGGTTTGCAAATCCAAACTCTCTTCATTTCTTCTTAAATTTTTGCTTGTTCTTGACAACGTATCTATAATTCGTTCCCAATGAGGCGATGTCTAGGAACTCCAATTCTATTTAAATGTATATATACAAACAGTCATGGTATTTGAGCACCAGATGACGCTCAGAGTATTTGATACCCAATTTGGTGGGTAGGGTATGGAAAATATTGGTGAAATCTGATAATGTATGGTCCCTTTCTTGACGTAGGGTGGTCCATCTAGTGTATTGGTCGGCGTAGCTTCCAACAGGGTAGTATTGTTCTTTAATAGAATCCCAGAAGGAATCCCATGTAGTGGCCACCAAAAACATTGTAGATTCCTCCACGACCCTTTTCTTAGAGTAAGTATCCCACTAGTATTTAACATGGGGAATGGCCTTGAGGAGTGAAAAAGTGATCTTTTCCCTATCGAAAAAATTGTGGACCGAAAAATTTCCTTCAAGATGATTCAACCATTTATCTACAACATCCACATATCAGTCCTTCAAATAATGGAATATCAAAATTTACCTGTATTTTGAAGGGGGTTGCATGATTGTTTGATGAAGATGCTTCTGTTATGGGCAGATGTCAAAGAATATGCGTGAAGTTATCCATCATTTTGTTCCTTTGTCACGCGATGGATTCCTCGAGAAACATTTTAATAGGATCTCCTGATCCATAATATTTCTTTTCGTCCCCCATGGGTTTTTGTTGGGCACGACACGTCCAATCTTGTAATGGATCGATTGTACCCAGATCTTGTTTGGGACATGCACGAAGAAAAATAAATGAAGATCATACCACTCTGATACCACTGATCTAGATTTAGGAGTAGAACGAATTGATTAACAGACTGAATATAATAAACACAGATATATGAATAATAACACAAATATCCAATGAACAATATCTTCTATTAAATCATGAAATAGGCTGAAACTGTAAAACTGCATAACTGAAACACTTGCTCGAATGGTGGTAGTTATCTCTGAGAGGAGATGTGGTTGCTACACGCATCCGTCTAGGAGGAATGGATTAAAATGAGGCTCTAGAGGCCTTTTTGATATTACAAATGAATTCCAAAACCCTAGACATCCAAAAACCTAACCCTAGAAAGTGAAACGCCAAAAGTCCCAAAAGTCATGTGGCCCCTATGGGTAAGTTGGTGTAATTTAGTACCTCAACTTCCTAGGGTCGTAACGTTTGCATACGACCTTTGTTTTAGGCACGTGATAACCCGTTGGAAAGGTATTTTAGAGAAATACACATTCCATCATCAAACTCTAACTCCGTCTACAGTTTGACTGTGGCGAGCCAAAAAAACAATGTTTAGGGACCCAAAACAACCCTAGAAGTACAACAAGATGTGCTGACATGAAAACATACAAAATAATCTAGTTGGATTAGGTGAGAGGCCACCCATATCCACCTGGAGGATATGTGGGGCTTCAGACAACCCTAGAATTATAGAACCCATAATTGTGAAGTAGTACAAAAGAACGTCCTGAACAAAAAAATGGACACGAGGAGTTAGTTGGAATAGGTGGGTGGCCACCAATATCCACCTGGATCAAGTTTTGTACCAACATGAGCATCGTCTGCATCAGCACACCATCAAGGAAGTGTTAGTCCAGTGGAAAGACACAACTCTAGAAGATGCCACTTGGGAACCAGCTACCATTCTGCAGCAATTTCATCATCTCAATCCTTGAGGACAAGGTTGTTTTTAAGGGGGAGGACATGTTAGGGACCTAACCCCTCAAATAGGTATAATAATATATTTTCATGTAATAAAGGTCAATATTAATAAGGCCTGGAAATAGGGAAGAATAATTCAAATGTAAGAAGACCTAATAGAAGCTTCTGCTTTTAGAAGGATCTCCCTCTAGATTGTTCTTTTGGATAGAAATATCTAGTATAAATAGGAGTAGAGGGTATGAGAAGTTTTATCTTGGATATTCTTGTAATAGAGCTCTGCTCTGCTGGAGGTTTCCCCCTCGAATAGGTAGGTGAAAATTTCTCTCAGTAATCAAAGTGCTCTTTCTAGTGTTATTCCGATATTATTTTAGTATTATTGTGGTATTGTTCTGGTTATATCATTGTTTATCTGCCATTTCTAGCTAATTATTTATGTTCTGCATACTATTTTATATTTGGAATATTACACAATGGAGAGGTGTCAACAAGTTGATGAAAAAAACCAAACCTATTTTCTAACAAGCACCAATCACTAAAATCATCAACCAATAGTGCTAAATGATGATGAACTTTGAAAAAAATTCCAATGTACTAGTGATTTCATATGAAGATGAAGTTATTGCACATAAAAAATTCACTAAAGAATTGATAAAATTGGTCATATTAAAATGTGTCATGTGTGTGAGGATTCATATCCCGAAATTCAAGTGGTGACTACTAATATATGTTCAATGTGTATGAGATGTAGAAGAAAGGGTACCAATCATACATTTTCATCTCAAAACCATATCAATCTAGGGTTTCAACCTTTGTTTCTTGCAAGTATTACACAAGTTGAAACTCCATGGAATTAGATGAGTAAAAAATGGACAATGAGATGCTTATTGTTGTTGGAACTAGGGTTATGCTTCAAACTTATTGACTAATGTAAGACTTGTCAATGTTGCCCTTGGGGTAGTTGAAAATATTTTCTAAAATCTTAGAACACCTCCTCATGAACCTCCCACATATGTTTTAGTAATATTTGATAACTTTGTGGGAGTTCCATGGGATTAATTATTCCCTTATACTATTCCTATTGTACCTATTGAAATAGGTAATAATAGACAAATTCTATCGATACTTGCTTGGGGATTAACAATCAGTAAGTCCCATTAGAGAAGGAAACTCTTAATATTAGAAATATAGAGTGACAAAGTCTCACTTTTACTACAATATCTCGAGTTAAATATTTTCACTATTTTGGATTTCAACCTCCATTTCCATACGGTAGATGTGAAAATATGGGAAAGTGTGTGGATGTGTCTAAGAGAAACTCTAAAGGAAAAATGAGATCAATTACTATGTAATATGTGAGTTATTCAATATGTTACTCATATCACTTCTTAATGATATGATGTACTATATGTGTTATTCAATATCTTAATCGTTTCATTTTGTAATTATTCAATGTCTTATCACTAAACATCGTTACTTTGTTATTATTCAGATTCATAATGATGTAAATATAGTAATGTTTTGTTTAGTTTCCGAGGTTAAATTTATTTTCTCATTGAAAAAATGATTTTAGATTACACTTAGTAAATTTCAAAGGATCAAATTCATCTAATACATATACATGTACATAATGATGATCATCTAAAAATTTCATGTTGTTGTCGGCAACTAGAATCAATGTAAATCCATATTAACGCAGGATCTATCATGCACCGAGAGGAATCAAATCCATTAAGGTGTAAACATTTTCTCAAGTTTTGCACTCTAAAATAAGGTTTTCACCTCGAGTGATTTTATCTTCCTTAGTGCATGATAGATAAAGATGAATCTACACAAATAACATTCTATTAATATAATATTTTTAACATGTATTTGAATATAATATTGGTAATCTTATAGAGAGGAAATATTAAATTTAATATGAAAGAATTTATTATTATATTGATAAAGTTATTGTATTTTAAAACTTGTCCAACATACAATTGAATATCTAGAGGAATCAAGTCCATTAAGGTGGAAACCTTTTCTCAAGTTTTCACTCTAAAATAAGGTTTTCACCTTGAGTGATTTGATCTCCCTTGCTGCACGGTGGATCAAGAACTAATAGTCACGTAGAACTCTCATCTTGTTCACATGAGTGGTTCTGTGATTTGATCTCCCTTGTGCATTATAGATTAAGATGAATCTACACTAATAAATAACATTCTATTAATATAATATTTTTAACATATAATTGAATATTGTTGATACTAAGAGGGGGGTGAATCAGTATCAAGTACAGTTTAAAACCTTTTTCAACTTATACTTAAACCATTCAACTATATCCAATGAGAAATGAACAATAGTATAAGAGTTACACCAATACACCATGCACAATATATGAGAAATAATCAATAGTTATTGTTCAGGGGAAGTAATGACTTCCAAAGGTAGCTATAGCTTCCAAATGTAAAGGGAGGGATAAACCTCCAAGAGGAAGATACAATCCTCCAATATCAAGAGAGAGTTTAAAAAGAGGTTATAGAAAGAATGGTAGACTTTATTCAATTATGGTCTATTCAGGAGAGTGAACTTGCACAGAATGCCTCGTGCTCAATAATTAACATCTGATTCTGAAACTTACACACAAGAAACTACAATACATACTCTTTCCAATGAAGTTTGTCTTACTTCATTTGGATTCTCAATGAAGAAGTTATGACTGTTTTACCTGGAACACATGTTTATTGACTAGCTTCAGGACTGGTCACAAACCCTATGTTCCATAGAGTGTATCTCCATAATTATAGCGAATCAAGAGATGAAAATTTTATCAAAGGTACCTTGATATGTCTTCTAAATACCATAGCGATTTCACCATATGAATCGTTCTAGAAAAAACGTTATAGAAAAAATGGTAAGATGACCTGAAAATAACATACCTTAGAACACATCACCAAAAGACTTCATCCTCCCTTGAAATCCAGCGTTCTTTTCTTCTTATTTCCTCTGAAATTTGACTTGTGTCAAATGAATGTATAATGATGTTTATTTATACCATTTATGTCACTTCCTTTTGACATTAGGGTCCACCTGACACTTTCTTATTTTGTAATTCTTTTCTTTAATTATCTTCAGGGCCTACATGTACTTCCTTCTTCAATTCACTTTGTCAACTTCAAAAATTCATTTCTCCTCAACCATGAGGATCCACGTGACGTGCCACATACCACCAGAAACAACATGATGTATACTATCTGTCCATGGGTGTTGTATCTGCATGTGCATTTTCCTTCATGTCCAAATACCTTTATCAATCTTGCGGTCCAAAACCCATGACTAGGGTTGACATCAATGACAACAACCAATCTTTCAACAATGATTTGATCTCCCTTGCTGCACAGTGGATCAAGAACTAATAGTCACGTAGAACTCTCATCTTATTCACATAAGTGGTATTGTGATTTGATCTCCCTTGTGCATGATAGATTAAGATGAATCTACACTAATAAATAACATTCTATTAATATAATATTTTTAACATATAATTGAATCTAATATTGATAATCTTATATAGAGGAAATATTAAATTTAATATTAAAACATTTATTATTATATTGATAATGTTATTGTATTTTAAAACTTGTCCACATATAATTGAATATCCAGAGGAATCAAATCCATTACGGTGGAAATCTTTTCTCAAGTTTTGCACTCTAAAATAAGGTTTTCACCTCGAGTATTTGATCTCCCTTGGTGCATAATAGATTAAAATGAATCTACACTCATAAATAACATTCTATTAATATAGTCCTCGAGGTGTAGGACAGTCGGTGACGGAGTGTGTTGTTAAGCCACTCTGTGTTGTTAAAGTCACCGGTTCGAAACCTGTGGGGACAAAAAATCCAACCATGTTAAGGGTTGGTGTGGCTTAGGCCGGGTGCAATCCCCGGGTGATTTTGACGGCTTAGATGCCCCTGAGTTGCGGTTTCTCAAGCCACAGGTTAATCGCGTAACCAATAGGTCCCGCACAAATTAACAAACAAAAAAAAAACATTCTATTAATATAATATTTTTAACATATAATTGAATGTAATATTGATAATCCTAACTTTAATATTAAAGCTATTATCATATTGATAATGTTATTATATTTTAAAACTTGTCCAACATATAATTGAATATCAAGAAGAATCAAATCCATTAAGGTGGAAACATTTTCTCAAGTTTTGCACTCTAAATAATATTTTTAACATATAATTGAATATAATATTGATAATATTATATAGAGGAAATATTAAATTTAATATTAAAGAATTTATTATTATATTGATAATGTTATTGTATTTTAAAACATGTCCAACATATAATTGAATATCTAGGGGAATCAAATCCATTAAACTGGAAACCTTTTCACAAGTTTTGCACTCTAAAATAAGGTTTTCACCTCGAGTGAATACTCCTCACCTCTAGTATTTAATCTCCCTTGGTACATGATAGATTAAGATGAATCTACACTAATAAATAGAATTTTATTAATATAATATTTTTAACATATAATTGAATATAATATTGATAATCTTATAGAGGGGGAATATTAAATTTATTATTATATTGATAATGTTATTGTATTTTAAAACTTGTCCAACATATAATTGAATATCAACGGGAATCAAATCCATTAAGGTGGAAATAGTTTCTCAAGTTTTGCACTCTAAAGTAAGGTTTTCACCTCAAGTGATTTGAATTTACACTGATAAATAACATTCTATTAATATAATATTTTTCACATGTTTAATTGAATATAATATTGATAATCTTATAGAGATGAAATATTAAATTTAATATTAAAGGATTTATTATTATATTGATAATGTTATTGTATTTTAAAACATGTCCAACATATAGGAATCAAATCCATTAAGGTGGAAACATTTTCTCAAGTTTTGCACTCTAAAATAAAGTTTTAACCTCTAGTGAATACTCCTCACCTCTAGTATTTGATCTCCCTTGGTGCATGATAGATTAAGATGAATCTACACTGATAGATAACATTCTATTGATATAATATTTTTAACATATAATTAAATATCCAGAAGAATCAAATCCATTAAGGTGGAAACCTTTTATCAAGTTTTTCACTCTAAAATTAAATTTAATATTAAATAATTTATTATTATATTGATAATGTTATTGTATTTTAAAACTTGTCTAATATATAATCGAATATCGAGAGGAATCAAATCCATTAAGGTGGAAACCTTTTCTCAAATTTTGCAATCTAAAATAAGGTTTTCACCTCAAGTGATTCTAATCTACACTGATAAATAACATTCTATTAATATAATATTTTTAACATATAATTGAATAGAATATTACATATAATTGAATATCCAGAGGAATCAAATCCATTAAGGTGGAAACCTTTTCTCAAGTTTTGTGTTGTAAATAATATTTTTAACATATAATTGAATATAATATTGATAATCTTATAAAGAGGAAATATTTAATTTAATATTAAAAAATTTATTATTATATTGATAATGTTATTGTATTTTAAAACTTGTTCAACATATAATTGAATATTGAGAGAAATCAAATCCATTAAAGTGGAAATCTTTTCTCAAGTTTTGCACTAAAATAAGGTTTTCGCCATTTGAATCTACACTGATAAATAACATTTTTTTTTAAGTAAAAAAGAGAGAGTGGATCCTTTATATTATATCATAACAAAATATACAGTTGTCCTTGGGCTAGCAGTTGTTCCACCAAAAAGAGGAAACCAGAACAGTTGGCATCCCTGGATGACTATGTCAAAATAGGCAGACTGCCATCTACCCTACCCGGAGGAAACCAGGACAAGTGGCGGTCCATAATCTACAGAATTGTCCATGACAATTGAAACTAAAAAAACAAATAAACATTAAAGAGGAGTTTTAACAGACATAACCCCCAACCGACGCTAAGAAACTAACCAAAACCAGAAGGCAAATCTAGCCATGTTGTTACCCATTGAGGTCTTCATTGTCGGGGTCATCATTAGGCATCTCACACCAAGATGGCATGGCATAGAGTCTCGCGCACGTCAGACACCTTTTCTTTCCTAGCACGTCGAAGAGAGCCTCATAGAGCATGTCCATGCATTGGCTCATGAGTGTGCCACGGTAAGCCTGGTCTTCCATCTAGCGCCTCAAATCGAGCACCAAATCGAGTTGCTCCGGGTGGAAGAAGGGTGGAGGGACACACCACTGATTTGAGGGTGTTGGAATAGGAGGTGGTGCGAGGACCTCACCACCCTCCTTCGACGTGTGCCCATCCATCGCATCCTCCTAGTGTGCATCCTCTGCTACATCCCACGTACCATCCATCAAGTCCTATGGGTGTCCCATTGTCACACTCCGCTCTTCAAGCCCGCCTTCTTCTCCCGTCCCTGTTCTCCCTAGTTTGCGTTCTAAGACTGTGAGTGGAGCGAGCTCCTCCGAGCATAAGTCATTCTGGGCCATTTGGAGGTACTCATCCGAGATTTCCTCCTCAATGTAACAAACAGGGAAATACTCCACTGGTGAATCCATGTTGTTTACCCCTGTATCTACCCGAATTTCATCCCCAAGGAGGATAATTGGAGGCTCTAGTCCAGTGAAGAGACAATTCTTCGGAGGGAGTTGGATGGCCTCTTCTGGGATGACCTCCTCCACCAAAACTTCTAGAGGCGACCAGGTCATTCTTTCTCTATCATCGTTGTGAGCAAGCCGAGATTTTTGGGTGCGAGCAATTGAGAGTGCCCACTCTAGTTTTTGCATTCATTTATGCCTTGTAGCCAGGGTGTATCAGGTTGGGCCACAACGTGGTTTTCCTTGGTCCCTGGGCATCATAAGGCCGAAGATAATGGAGAATTCCTGGTGGATGCAGCAATGGCCGCTCCTAAGCTTCAGATTGCTAGCTTGGTGCAAGACAAAAATAGAATGAGGAAGGTAGATGCAGAGGTAGATAAAAATTGGAGGGTCCGATGAGATGACTTCCATGACCGCCTCCCAAACATTAAATTCGATGGTCGTCTGGATGTTCACGTGAGTGAAAGGTCTCATGGTTGCGGGCTTGCATTTATGGTTGGCTCCTATTCTGAATGTCGAGGGGATGAGAGCCAACCACCCTTATTTATGGCTTGGTCAGGCCCTGTGAAACGTGGCACATGGGTGCAATGTGTCACCCCATCCAGGGCTGATAAATAACATTCTATTAATATAATATTTTAAACTTATAATTGAATATAATATTGATAATCTTATAGAGAGTAAATATTAAATTTAATATTAAAGTATTTATTATTATATTGATAATGTTATTGTATTTTAAAACTTGTCCAACATACAATTGAATATAAAATTGATAATTTTATAGAGAACAAATATTAAATTTAATATTAAAGCATTATATTGATAATGTTATTGTATTTTAAAACTTGAAACTTGTCGAGGAAAAAATGTAGATCGTCTATTAATATAATATTTTTAACATATAATTAATATAATATTGATAATCTTATAGAGAGGAAATATTAAATTTAATATTAAAGCATTTATTATTATATTGATAATGTTATTGTATTTTAAAACTTGTCCAACATACGAAAATATTATAGAGAACAAATATTAAATTTAATATTAAAGCATTAATTGTATTGATGATGTTATTGTATTTTAAAACTTGAAACTTGTCATGTAACCATTACTATATTTTTTTTTAAATAACATTATGAATTTTATAGGAAGAAAATATTATTATATTATTAATATGTAGATGTTATTATATTATTAATAATTTATAAATAACATTACTATATTTTTTTTTTAAATAATATTATGAATTTTATAGGAAGAAAAATATTATTATATTATTAATATGTAGATATTATTATATTTTAATAACTTATAAATAATATTAAGCTAATTTTATAGGAAGAAAATATTATTATATTACTAACTTGTCAATGTTATGATAATGATGATGATGATTAACATCCACTAACACTGAATTAGTTTATCGGACTTTAAGAGCGTGAGTGATTACTTGCAATTCTTTAGAATTTTGTTTCTGTGCTCAAAAAGCATTAAGAGAAGCTTTCCAAGATCACCATAATTTTGTTGAGTTAAGAGGTTAGGAAGGTTGGTAGTGTGACAAATAATTGGAAAATGAGATCTAATATGGGTATAGGCTGGACAATCTAAGAGAAAGTGATTTTCATATTCAACCTTCTTAGTGTCACAAAGGTGGCACACTCTTTCATCCCATGGCGTTTTAGGAATTGACCAATGCTTAGTTTCACTATGGAGCTCATGAGAATTTTTTCTTATCTTAGCAATGCTTATTTTTTTCTTTACACTTGGCAAAATAGATAGATAATTTTGATCTTCTAGATTAGGGTTGATTACATCCTTATAATACCTTAATTTTCTTTTATACTCTAACTCTTTATCACACCACATTTTCTCCTTAAATTTTGATTTGATGTTTTTTATAATAGTATATTTATTCTGCAAAATGGTGTCTTCCATGATTCCTCAATAGTTTAGCCAAGACCGAACATATTTATGCTAACCTCACTTGAGTTGATGGTGGTTATTATATTTTAATAACTTATAAATAATAATATTATGAATCTTATATAATTTTGTTGTTTTTTTAAATATAAGAAAATATTATTATATTATTAATATGTATATGTTATTATATTTTAATAACTTATAAATAATATTAAGCTAGTATTTTTTTTTGTAAATAAAAAGAAGGTCCTTGTATTAATATTGACTGTTATCTATACAATGCCAAGTGTTAGCCACCTAGTCTTCCACAAAAGGGAAACCAGAACAAGTGGCTGACATTAAAGACTCAGAGTTTGATGAATCATTGCATGAGCTAAAACTGTATGAACAAAATTGACTAAACAAAAATGTATGGCCAAACTGTATAAAAAAAACTATATGGACAATATGGAATTGGTCACTATGACCATCTAGTCTGCACCATGAGCAATAAAAAAACATTAAACTGCAATGAGAGAAAACAAAGAACATAAACCTGGAGGCTTTACTCCATAAGAGAGCTCGGGCGACCATGGATGTTGTCGACAGGGGTGTACTTTTGTCCACACGTTGGTCATCAGGTCCGCGCAAGAGCGTCCACTAATGCATCGAACAGAATGTCCAATCTTTGACCAAGGATGCATTGTGAGTGTATTTGATCATTTTTCTTTTGCTGAATTTAAAAGATAAGTTGGAGGTGCTCCTACAAGAGTCGATTTGCACATAGTAGAGGTTGCTCCACTTCTTTCCCTTGCTAGCAATCGTTGTGTGATCCTCCACCTTCCATCTTGGGGGGATTTCCTCCTCCACCATGCAGCTATCGTTTCCATACACCGGGTCCTGTGGATTGATTTTCGGGGGGGAAATGGAGTGTTCTCGCTCGATGATGGAGCCTCCTCTTTAACTAGGAAATGGCCATGGATGGAATGAGGGGGGGACGAAGGAGGCTCCGATGACCCCTGGCTATTATGCATGGGGCCAGAGATGTGAGAATCAATGAGAGACAATTGGGAGGGGGAAAGTTTGTTATGCCTTGAGAGGGCGATGTAGTACAACACACCTCTCCTTGACTTCCCCCTTTCTCTTGGCATGGTGGCAAGAATGAAGAGGTGGAGGGGCAGTTGGAAAGCGCTCGGGAGAGCTCGAAAGAGTCAAAGTGCACGTGAAAAAGAAAAGGGAAATGCAGAGAAATATATTGTGAGGGTCGAAGGACAGAAGCTGAGTAGTGTATGGGTAAGGAGAGAAATCACTTGAGAGAGCAATGGAGAAAACATAGTTGCAGAGGGAAAAGGTGAGAAAACGCTTAGAGGAGACAAGGAACAGTAGAAAATGCAGAGGGGGAATGAATAAGTTCACCAGGGCAATTGCTCGCTTAGTACATCATGAATTGATGGATAGGCTAGCCATGAGAGCCAAGGTGACGACCACCCTAGGCCTGGTACGCCTGGTCTGGCTTGCGCGAGGGGCCATTAACCCTGCAAGGTTGTCCATTCGCATTACCATTATTGTCCGCGAGGTGTGAGCCATTCTGGAGTTGTGAGCCCTTGGCCGCTCGATTCCAGCTGTCCTCTGGCACTGGCTAGGTGGCACCCCATCTGGGGGGATATTAAGCTAATCTTATAAGAAGAAAATATTATTATATTACTAGCTTGTGGATGTTATTATATTTTAATAACTTATAAATAATAATATCATGAATCTTATATAATTTTGTTACTAATTTTTTGTTAAATAATATTATGAATATTATAGGAAGAAAAAAATATTATATTATTATGTCTTAATAACTTATTAAAAATATTTAATAATATTATGAATATTATAGGAATAAAATAGTATTGATGATGATGATGATGATGATTAATGTCCACTAAGATCGAATTGGTCTATCGAACCTTAAGAGGGTAAGTGATTACTTGTGATTCTTTAGAATTTTGTTTCTATGCTCAAAAAGCATTAAGAGAAGCTTTCCAAGATCATCGTACTTTTGTTGAGTTAAGAGGTTAGGAAGGTTGGTAGTGTGATAAATATTTTGAAAATGAGATCTAATATGGGTATAGGCTGGACAATCTAAGAGAAAGTGTTTTTCATCTTCAACATTCTTAGTATCACAAAGGTGACACACTCT
>ML785730.1:563342-577067 GCA_009831015.1 Picea engelmannii
TATATTTTATTAAGTTAAAAAAAAAAAACTAACAAACAAAAAAAATAAGTTATAAATAATATTAAGCTTTTATTAAATTTATAATGTTATTATATTTTAATAAGTTTAAAAAAAAAAATTAAGTTTTTTATAGAAAGAAAATATTATTATATTATTGATATGGGGATGTTATTATATTTTTATAAAATATTAATAATATTAAGCTTTTATTAAATTTAAAATGCTATTGTATTTTGATAATTGAAACTTGTACATAAAACTAAATCACTAAAACTGAAGTATCCGTTACAGGTCATGTAACGATTACTTCAGACCGACACAAATCTAGAAATCCATTCATAATAAGGAATGGTAAATATACATGTCGTTTACATGTGGGATAAATAAAATAATTATTGTGAATAGTTAAACTTCAAAATATATACGCCGAAGCTGCATTTTCAGGCATGGTTCACCAACAGATTTTGAGGGATATAAGAAAAATAGTTGGAAACATTTCATTACATTGCTAACGCACACAACGAAGATCCAGCCCTGGCCTGACAAGCCTCGTCAAAAACCAAATTTAGAAAAAAATTCAGGTACTGTAAAACCACCGTATACTGTTCGGCGTAATTCCAATGTGACGCGATCTTCCAACGACTAAATGAAGAATGGTGATAGGTTCGGTGCCTGTCGCAATAAGTAGATTTTGGTGTGAGAGGCTGCACTGTTAATTCAGTTGCCCCTGTTAATTTACTATTATTACTATTATCAAAATGGGAGCCCTATTTTTAATCAATTTTTTACTGCTTTCTACGACACAACCCCTCGTAATATATATACTATTCAGTTTTCATTAAAAATAAATAAAATTGCTATGATATTATAATTTTTTCTAACTACTTAAAAAAATTAAAAAAAAAAAAAATTTAAGTAAAAAATTAACATGACTTTGAAACACATACCTAAAACAAAACCAATTATAATATTAATAAAATTAAATTAAAATTAACTTTAAAAGACTAACATGAAAGTGAAACGCCTTACCCAAAACAAAACCAATTATATTATTATGTTATAAAAAGAAAATTAAAATTTTGACTTTAAAACGCAAAACAAAACCAATTATATTATTATGTTATTAAAACAAAATTGAAATTTTGACTTTAAAACACATATCCTTAACAGAGTGAAATCTATTTGTACATTTTATTTCAACTCCTACTCATTTACTATTGTTGAAAATAATTAGAAAGTGCCTAATGTGGACCCTAGTCATTTAATTTGTAAGAGACAAATTAAAAGGTGACTTTTTGAGATTTAGGGAAAGTGGGTGAATAAAGTGATTTTATTTCCACCGTTGATCTCATATAATCTCAACCGTTGGATGAGAGGACTCTTCACCTTCCCCCATGAGGTCGACTAGGGTAGGAGCACACACCCATTCTTAGGTAGTTGAATCAGTTTTGAGAGAGCAAGATGAAGAGGTCGAGCTTGAGAAAGAGAGAGGCATTTTGCAGAGCTAGGGCACGCACTTCAAGACAGCTAGCTAGCATGTACTTCGAGACAACATACATCATTTAATACAATCTGTACAGTACGGATTTATTGAGGCCGTACAACCATTAATGTGCACAAAAATCGTGGAGGACAGCAACAACATTTGTGAGAAGGTTGGCACACATTCTAAGGCAGCCACATAGCATTTATTGGCACAAAAATCGAGGGACCTACTAGGCACAATTTTTTGTAGAAGAAAATCCATATAGTTCGTGCGAACTTGGCATGGATTTCGAGGGCCGTATAGTCCAGATTTTTGGGCACGTTTTTCGAGGATATTTGGCACAAGTTTTGAGGTACCATTCTGTTGGGTATTCCTTACAGTGATAACAAAATTTTGGCACAAACTTCAAGACAGTTCGTACAACATTTATTGTTGGGACAGTGGTACGGATTTCTGGGACAGAAATCGAGGAGCACCTTCAGGACTGTTCAGAAGGATTTTTTGCTAAAGAAAAAGTCCGAGATAAGTTTGTGTATTTTTCTGAAGATGGATATGTTGTAAAATAATTTCTCTGAAGCTCACAAATAATAAAATTCCCTCTCACACTGGTTTTCCTCTTATGGGTTTTTCCAGGGTCGTTGTTAGACCAAAAATCACTATGTTAAATTTTATGAGTTATGTGCTTCTGATATGTTTTTATTTCTGCGTTAAACAGTGTTCAGAATCCTCATGTTTCAGTTATGAAAATATTATTTTATGTTGAGTTTAATTGGCTGTCATAAAACTAGGTTTGGGCATTAAACATTGACTAAAAAATCAGCGAGACTTGAAACTGGGCGGGGTCTGAAATTTTACAACGGTATTGCCTTGTATTTTGTTATTGCATTTCCTATCATAAAGGAAATTAACTCCTATTTTAATCATTTATATATCTACCCCTTGTGAGGAGCATAGTAGGCCATGTGGCAATATTATCAATTTTGTCATGGGAGGTTAGCACCTAAGCAATGAGAACACTAATATCTTTACAATCAAAACCAAGAACATTAGACAAATGACACCCAAAGAAAACAATAAAATCAGTTTAATTCAATTTTCTAAGATATGAAAAAGGATTGAAATGTTGCATTTAATGAGACATAGGAGTTGTTTTTGTTAGTGCTAAGTGTTTAATCGATTTTAAGAAGGTTTTTATGAGACTACTCTAGTACTCTATCATCATGCTAAGTATATGTTCAGCTTGAATACCAAATACCAATGATGGATGACACACTATATTGTACTCTTGGCCTTTGTAAAAATCATATTGATGCCTTATTGTTTACACATCACATATTAACACTCATGGTATCATTTTTTTTGTTTTTATTAGTCTGGGGACTCTAGATTTTGTCTCGTGGTAAACACTCTTTGGTTGTGGTGCATTTTGGTGTATTAATTGGTGCATTTTGGTATGAAACTTTTCAATTGCCAAATGTTTTGTGTTTATTAATTTTTTTTTAATCGTTTTTCCATATTCTTATATTTTCTACACTCAAAAACTTGAATTTGTCATTGTTCCAACATGATTGATGGGACTAAATACCCCCTGGTGGAAGGATATTTTTTTCTATAATTGTCAGACATTTAAATTAATTTAAAAATGAACAAATGACTTAAATGTGGGTTTGTCATTATTGTCATTAATTTATGGTCTCTAACAACACTGCAGTCCAAGCTCTGGCATACCAAGACCTAACCTTGTAGTCAAAGCTTTGGCAGACTAGGATGTCACCTTATCCCTCGCTACGCCACATGCTCACATCCTCATCACCTCGCCACCTGCTCGCATCCTCACCACCTTGCCACCTGCTCACACCACCACCACATCCCCACCACCTTGCACAATGCTAAAATATCCAAGCTAAGCCTAAATATAGAATACACCAATTTTATTAACAATAAGATATAAAGATATAATAAAATTTTACACCACTTAATTCAAATGAGTTGGTTCCTAAATATATATTTAATTGGCCACGACACCATAGCTTCTCATTAGAGAGTCATGGGTGGAGATTCTCTAGACGAATGCTAATGTTTAATATTTTTCGCCTATGTTGTGCAAGTGACCCTCCAATTGCGACCTTTATTCAAACAATCCATCACAAACATTCAATAGGTGACTTTGATCTTGAAAGAAGGATATTGGTGTTGTCCCTAGAGCATGAGTTCGTAGATGTTGTGTGCTACCCTACTCGGAAAAAGGTCATTTATAGAGTGGACAACTGAGTGCATGTTAATATGCCTGGGGATGGAGTAAATAACTTCATAGGGTTTCACCCTACTTTGACAGATTTTCTAGCTACTACCATGGAAACAAGTAAGAGAGTCCAAAATGGATACTCACGAAGATTGATATACAAGTAGATATCAAAATCACCTATGGTTGAGATATTCAAATTAATATTTCTCCATTTCTCTTTGAGTTTGCATAGGAGGTTTAAGAACTACACATACAAGAATCAAATCAAAAGTATTACCTTACCAAGGACAAGTTGGAGTTTATGTCCTTTGTCATCAAAGATGCAAGAATTGAATCAAGAGCATTATGATAAGTTGGAGTTCCTACGAGATGAAATCTATGATTTACAGTGGACAATCTCTTCTTACTTTCAAAACACTACACTTGAAATCATAGGAATGAAAATATAGTTTTGTTACCACATATTGATATTTTGTGTGTTTTTCAATTAATTACATCTTTTCCAATAGGTCATAGGAGCTGGTGGATATCCATGACAAAAGTTGGTGCAACTAGCTAGAAAATCAGTAGATCTGCTAAAACTATTGATCGGTCTTACCAACGAACAGGGAAAGTAAAGCTAGCGTGAAGGTCAGGTTATCACTTAGAAGCAAGCCATCAAACAAAGAAATCCATAAGGTGGGGTTCTCATGTACCAAAAGGTATTTACAGTGTCTAAAGTAGGTTAGAATAACTCTATGTCTTGGTATATCCAAAACCAATTAATTGCGTTGTTCAAGTTTAAAATCAACTAGGAGCACTTGTCTCAATAAAAATATTGTCCTATCTTAGAACAAGTGATTTCCATAACAAAAAAATTGGAATCAAAAAGTTTGCGTACCTCTAGAACCACCTTTTTCTAAGATATGTATAACTCTTTTTATAAGATCTGTATAGCTCCAACCAAGGTTGTTTTTCCGCTTTAGTGGGGATGGCTTGCTTACTATACCTCGTAATCATAACAATTGTTGTATTTCTTACTAGATCCTGTAATTAATCATAACATTTCCTCCATGTTTGTGCGAGTTAAATTTGTATTTATACTAGCCAAATTGTTATACCAGTGGACAGATGTATTTCCGGTCTAAGAATGCTCTTTTTGGTAAATATTATAATGTCGATATCCAATGCATGTGTATTAATACCCGTGAGGAAAAGGATCTGATTTCCCAATGCTTATGGCTACAATGGGAAAAAACTTGAATTAACTGCACAATACATGCGTTGTTGTATCTATGGTGGTTAGGCCAATTAAATATTTGGGGTTAAGTCATGATGGATGGTCCTTAGTAATATTATCCTTTTTCCCAGGTCCAGGCATGTTGTAATTATTGCCTTCTAAAAAGAGGGAGAATTCACAATCCCTCTTTCTTCAGTGCAGATAGCAAAGAATATATGTCCTAAATCCCCTAATAATGCTTAATAAAATCCCTAGAAAATACCATCATGACCCGGTCTTTCATAGCCTTCCCTCTGGACCAGGAGCATAGTCCCCATGGATCCTCTCCCAACGACCTTCATAACCTTGAGCTCTTTCATCGACAACTTCATCAATCCCTCATTCCCAAAACTCATCTCATCCATGTTTATGAATCCCTGTGAAAAACAACCCCAAGATTATAAGTAACCTCGCAGAACGAGTCTCGAGTCTTCTCATCGATAAGGCTTGGGAGATTTTCCAGGAGCCTATCCACAATTATTTCATTAACTCATTTTTGAATTTGAGTTTGTCTGAGGAGTTATTTATAGAGTTAGGGATTTTAGTTATTGAATTTGAGGGTGAGGATGGATGGCTCGAGAGACAAACGAGGGTGAGGAAGTGTTAAGTGGGGTCAAGGCTTGACCAAAGGGAGATGAAATACCTCAAACTTTTCCAATTTCATGTACAACTCAAAATCAGCTCCAATAATACGCCATTGTTGCAACTACTTGAAGGACCAACCTATTACTATTTAAAGCAACCTCTCTTTCAACTCTTACCAGTTCATTCCAAAATATCACTCGACCGGGAGTAGAGGAGCAATACTTGATTAACAAAAAGTGCTTCCTATAATGGATCAAATCTTCCCTCTACAAGTAGATCAACACAGTGACAAATGAATAACCTATTGCCAAGAGAATTCCTAAGAAATGAATGACCCACTGTGGAAAGAGGGTTGTGTGAGAAATGAAATTACCTGTTGCCCACAGAGGACATTGTGGGATTCATCAAATTGACGGATGGCATTCAATAAATAGCCATTTCCATTTTCACTATGATAACCATGTCCAATATAATGAAATACAATTTTTTTACATGGGTTCAAGCTGCTAGGAGGAAACGTGGCTTGTGATTATATGTTTTATGCACTAACGCGTTGAGGGTTTTGTATTTTGAAATTACATGGCTTGTGATTATATGTTTTATGCACTAACGCGTTGAGGGTTTTGTATTTTGAAATTACATGTGTGGCCTCTTTCAAATACTTTCAATGTTGAAGTGATATTGGTAGTGTTCTCGTAAAGTATTTTAAAATTTGATTTCCAAAACCCAATGTCTTTGACTTGATTTGAGGTGATCAATATATTTAAAGTTGATATAATGAGCCCTTTATTCATTTTCTGTTATCAACATATTTTCAATAATTTTGAAAGGAGAAATTGAATCATAGAATGTGTGTACACAAAAAGGATTAAAAGGGTTATGCAATCTTCTCTTTAAAACCTTAAAGCACTTAACACAAAAAACAGAAACCTTAAAGCACTTAACACAAAAAACAGAGAAAATTATAATCTAGACAATATGTCATGTCCGTAAAATGTAGACCATCCATCCCTTGCCTCACAAGTCTCATCAAAAAACAAATTTAGAAAAAAATAATGCATAGAGTGTAAAACCGTCGTGTACTATTCGACCAATCCATGGAGTGTAAAACCGTCGTGTATTAAATCAATGCATGGAGTGTAAAACCGCCCTGTATTAAATTGCATATTGTTAGTTACAAGCCAAAATTAAACTTAAGAGTTGTTACTTCCCATGTGTATAAGAAGTGTGTTGGGACAAAAGCTCTTTAATATAAGACCCATACTTTCCAATAGTCTCCAATGTTTTGCTTATAGTTTTGTAGTTGGTGGAAGATTTATGGTTGTAAGTTATAGTATATGTATTGTTGGAAAAACTTCTCAACAAATTACAACCAAGTTTAAAATTTGTAATATTAATTAATTATATGGTGTCATTTCAAAGCATAGTCGTGAGAGAAATCTCTTGAATTATGCCCACTTTTTGTCCATGGTACCTCTACTTTCTTTCAAAAATGATTAAGAGTAAATAATTGATTATATTGGTTAACCATCTCATTAAAAGTTGGGATTTTAGATGGGTCATATCATCAATACCCTTTGCCCTTTTCCACAATGATGATGTTCATTATGTTAGACCCAAGAAGCCTATGTGAGCTATTGATATTTGGTGGCCAATGACTCTTTGTATCCATGTCTACCATTGTGACTTTGCTTGGAGTTTATCCATCACCATCCCCCAATGATGGCTGGCCATTTTCAAGCCAAGTTTCTCAATATGATGGGTGGGTTAGTGACCCCTAAGACTCCTTAAGAAAGAATAGTTTTTTATAGTGGTGAATGAAATTGGTAGCTATGAAGATAAATCCATAAGAATAAGTTAGAAAAGAAAATGCATATATAAAATAGTTCAAATCCATCATTTCCCTTGACATGTGTATGCCCAAAAAAAATAGATAATATGAAACAATGATGAGCAAAATTTTAACATTTAATTCATACAAAATCATATTACAACCAACTTATTATAACCTAATATAAAAGCTTACATATATTTCCATAGTTATTTAGGATTATTTGCATGTTTAAAATGAATTCACATTGGTGTTAACACAACATGAATAAAAAGTAAACATGGTAAACCAATTAATACAAACATATTGTGATCATTCAAAATTGACATCATTTGAGTATAGTAAGAACATGGTAAACCAATTAATACAAACATATTGTGATCATTCAAAATTGCCATCATTTGAGTATAGTAAGTATTTTAAAATAATCAAGAAGAGGTTGAGAAGTGTTTTCATAATTATATATATCAACTCCACTTTAAATTTTAATTGACATATAATCATTTTCAAAGAAGAGCCAAACCAGGTTCATGCATGTTATCATAGACATATATAACAACTCCACTTTAAATTTTAATTTGACACATAATCATTTTCAAAGAATAGCAAGACAAGGCTCATGCATGCCATGATAGACATATATAACAACTCCACTTTAAATTTTAATTCGACACACAATCATTTTCAAAGAAGAGCAAGACAAGGTTCATGCATGCCATCATAGACATATATAACAACTTCACTTTAACTTTTAATTATATTGAGTTATTATAAACGCTTAGGATAAAAGACTCCATTTTTGGAACTAGTATAATACACTTGGGATTAATGCCCACTTATTAGTCCCTGCTGAAGGCGTAGAGGAACTATCGCGATCGATAATTCGTTGACTTAATATTAGTTTGTCCTTTGACTAATTTTGTTTTCATAATCTCTATTGTTCGAACTAGAGAACTAAAAACATTATTTTCTATATAATAAAAAAATCTTATATGTCATGATCTCATTGGATAATATATTCGAGGCCTTATTTCGAGCTTCTCTATTCCCAATGTTTTATATGTTAACATATCCAAACTTTTTGATCATCTACGGTCTTTTTGAATTTTTACTATTTTTATTTAAATGTTTAGATATCCAAAATTTTGAGCATCGAGAGTCAGTTTTTTATTAGTTGACTTCATATTAGTTTGTCCTTCGACGAACTTTTTTTTTGCATAGTCTCTATTGTTCGAACTATTGTTATTATTTATTATTATTATTTATTATTATTATTATTAAGTACTTAAAGAGGCATTTTTATTATTATGTACGTAAATAGGACTGCCACACTGCATTCTTTCTTAAATGTTTACACAGCGCGAGGCCCTTGGATGGTTCTGACAGCCTTAAATGTTTACCTAACAGGCCTCACATCCTTAAATTTTTACTTAACAGGCGTGTTACAATACATTTCCCTCTGATTTTTTGATACAATCTTGTCTGCAGTGAATTTGGGAAATATTATTCTTCACCGGCATCATTGGTTCATTGGTTGATACTTTCTCATTGGTTCGTTGGATGTTGCTTATTGTTGTTTGATTCAACTTTGCAGAGTTGAGGTCCTGCACCTGCAGTTGGACCTCTTGGTGCTTGATCATTGGTTTGTTGTTTTTTGCTTGCTCTTGTTTGCTTCAACTTTGCAAGGTTGAAGTCTTACACCCATAGTTCGACCTATTCTTTCACTTTGCAAGGTTGAGATCCTGTGCCCTTGTTTTCTTCAACTTTGCAAGGTTGGTTTCCTGCATCCCCAGTTGGACATGTTGTTGCAGTTTGCACGATTGGGGTTCTGCATCCGTGATTGGAACTGCGCTTATGTCGTTCCCCATTCACAGGTAAGTTTCAGTTCCATTGTTTCATTCCTATTTGTTGTTTGTTGTTTACTATTTGCAGTTTTCAAGTAAGATTTTTCAATACTAGGAATGCTTGAGTCAAAATCCTCTTGCAGAACATATTTGTATGTGACTACTACGACCAAAGAAACAAGAGTGTATTGTTGTCGTATTCTTGTTCTTAAACGTCAATGTTCGACACAGAACCCACCTCTATCGGAACCATAGTGACATATAAAATAGGAAATCGAATTTTCTGCTCATATTTTTTGTTTCTGAAAACCATACATTTGGTGCATTTTTTCAGGTTGTTCCCTTCCAAAATGTCTTTTTCCCCTTTGAATGTAAATGCTGGACAAAAAACCCACCTCTATTGTATCCATAGTGACATATAAAAAAGGAAATCGAATGTTCTCCTCATATTTTTTGTTCCTGAAAACCATACGTTTGGTGCATTTTTTTCAAGTTATTCCCTTCCAGTCACATATTCCCACTTCCATGTCCTGTACATCATACCATATCTCTTTGGAAAATAGAAATGCAAAGAGGTTTGAAAAACAAATTCAAAGTTATCATTGCGGATGAAGCATCTACGAGGACCTTGCCATCCTTTCTTTGCAGGTTGTGACAAGGCATGATTTTATTCTCTGATTCAAAAACCACATATAGTTGTTGGTTTTGTGTTGGCCTTTGGGTCTTACAAAACATCTTCCATCACCATTTTCAGATCTAAACCTTGTCTTGTAGAAATGGTTATTTCTAATCTAAATGGCGAGTTCACTGATCTGTATCAGACTGGATTTCCTAGTACCTAGTTTTAGAATATCTTCTTCATGTTGTAAGATAATTGAAACATCTTAGAATATATTCTTCATCTTGTAAGATAATTTAAACCTTAAGAAGTTGTGATGTGTGTTGGTTCTGTTCCTGTGGTAAAAGTACATAATGCCTAGTTCTTCCGCTTTTGTTTATCCGACATACAATCTATATGGGTTTTCTCAGTGGAGGACATCAACACGTAGAATAAGTTCAAAAATGATATGCCTTAAATACTTGGTCTTTATGCTGAGCAAATTTATAGTGTTATTTGATTTGTGTTATCTCTTCTATATGGTTCACTATTCACTATAAATTTGTTTGTTTTTCATATTCTATAGCAACCACGGTGCATTGAAATTGAAACGGAGAAGGTTGAAGGATACATAGCGGAATTGGTATGCAGTTCCGAACTTATAGTTTTCATTTTTATAGATATAGCTAGGAAACATATTGAAAATCACAACTTAAAAGATGAAGCAAGTAATAGATTTTGAGTGCTATGAAATAGATACAGACTCCATTGTACATGACAACATCAAGAAGGTATTACATACCAATGGGATTTTTAGATTAGATGCATTCTTGTATACTGTGGGAGATTCCCTCTTCGATGCCTTTCAATTTATATTGCATTTCCATTATTCCTCGACCGACCTGCACAATGGATTGATAGATCATTTCTTGTCTTCTTTATAAAATGGCGACGTTGAGGCATTATAGTCGTATCAATACGAATTGGAATCTGATTTTCTTTTCCAGTTGCATGGAATACGTGATGTCACTATGTATTTTTCAAAGATGCAGTTGTCTCCATCTGCAACTATGCCTGCACATTAGAGAGGACTTTGAGGAGATACATTTTGTATATGGTGGTTGTCCAAGTGGTTGAATATATCAATTGGAATATGTTCATTAACAAGAAAAAAAAGATATCTACTATTCAACAAAATTGAATCTAGGGATCCATATTGCATCTTGTTCCATGATGCCAATCCTGTGAGTGGTCATTATGAACCACTAATCTATAGAAAATTATCCATATTCAATCTTGGAGGACTTGATATTTACTTGTCCTTCATCTCAAAATACCTTCAATCACATTGGAAACGAATTATGCATCATATACACTCCCATGGATTGCACATAGCGACAACTATTGCATCTAGTTGTGGAGATAGTCTGTTCAATGCAATTTGCTATTTTATAGCAACAAAATTCAATGTGCACTCACTGCACCTTTACAGTATGAAATCCTTATGCAGTGCAATTATATGTGGCAGTCAATAGGCATTTAAATGCTTGCATCAACACCTTTTACCATATCTCCTAGAAAGTATGTCAATAATTGGAAGTTGGAAACAATACCTTGTAAAAATGGAAATGCCATATGAGAAAGGAAATGTAGAGGGTAGCAGATTATGTTTAGAATGAATATATATCATATTCAGAGTAAATATCTAGGTTTGGTCAGCCCTATCAAATGGTAGTGTCCATTCCTACTATATTGATTCAAACTATGATCGAACAATTGACATGATCATGTTGTTGAAAACAGATACACCACACATCCATTATCAACCTTTGACAAGAAATACTTATAGTTTAATATCCACTATCCATGCCACCCAAACCACATCAAATCTGCATAAGCTTCACATGATATTTAATTAGAATGAAACTCATCCCAATTGTCATCAGGTCATACAGAGCTTAAAAAAAAAACGTAGACTAACTTATCACAACTTGAAAAAGGTCATACGTGAGAGAAAAAAATACAGTGGTACACTTCCTTCTAGACCTATAGGTTGTACAACCAGTCATCATGAGTTGAAAGGGAGATCAACCAAGAAATAGTTAATCACATATCACAACCTAAAATAAATTGCTCGTGCACAACACAATCACATTTTCGCACTTTCTACTAAACATAAGCATCACATGTACAATGACAAAGAACATCATCATTTGCACCATCGATATGGTGAGGATGAAATGCTCATAACAAATGTCGATTCCACCTTCAACGTGGCTTGTCAACAAGTGAAACTAGTTTCCAGTGGCAACCATAAATTAACCTACCACATGTTGAAAAAATAGATGCGTGAGAGAAACAGGTGCAACTACATATCACACAATGGTCATGGTACGTACCGAGAGAAAAAAATCACATACCGTGGCCTACAGCCAATACCATGCACTGCTAGCAATGAAAACCAACAAACACTTACTATGCATGCTTATCTAGGGAAGAGATATGAAAAACAGATCTATATGAAACAAATTAAAGACACTCATCCCATTGCATGTGTGATTCGTGAGCAATTGAATTTCACAAAAAACACTAAGTCTTTCACCCCTGACTTGCAAACAAAATACCTCGGCTTGACGCTAATTGATAGAACATTTTCCAGTGGCAATATTTGTCTTCCATGCAAATGATCACTTGAAAATGGAAGAAAAACTGATGGGTACTGGGCTTACCTTTGATGCAATCCATAGGTGACTTCTAGTGCTAACACACCGTGCAAAGAAGAGTAGTTAACCGATAGAAATGTATAGTTCATAGGAAACACCCTAAAAAGTGAAAAAGCGACAATTGTCAGTGTGTCACAATTGTTACTTCTCCGTCATGCTATAAAGTCGGAAAAAGGGGGGGAAATGACCCATTGTGTTATTTTATAAGAAGAATAATGCAGAGCTGAGTGGAAGAGCGATAGAGTGCAAATTTTCCCTAGCCTCTGTCTATTTGGAAGCCTACAAGTTGGATTGATTTTCCATGTCACCACCAAGGGTTGGAGCGTTGAGAAAAACTAGACGAAGTACACAGAGTAGCACTTGGGTCCCTCAAACAAGAACAAACAAGATGCATACAATGGTGGATGTGGACAAAATCCACACACTAGAGTACGAGTAGACCAAATTTCATGTGGAAGAGGAGAAGGAACCCACACAGGAGCCCAAGCAGTTGGAAGAGGACGCCAAACAAACGAAATCTGACGTGTCCAGGGGAAAAAGGCCGAAACAAGAAGAATCGACCATGGGTTCTGTTGTCGCCCTTATGCACACTTGAAAACGTGAGCTAAGTCCGGCTCACTTAGTGTGCCCTCGGAGACACAATGTCTAAGTTCCTGCCCACACTGTCACCTTGACAGGAACTTCTTCCGTCTAGGCTTACTCCTAGGGAAGCCAAGGGGGGTTTGTCCCTAAGTTACTAAGTTAATTTTAATTACAATTCTGGGAGTTAGTTTCAATTGATTATAGGCCGAGGGGAAAACTAGCATATATGACAAGCAGCAATGCAGGTGCAAGTCTAAGTTTAAATGTCAGGCAACCCTTTTCCTAGGTCAACTAAAGACTAGTGCCTAATGTTGGGCTATGGGGTCAACTATGTGCAAGGGTGGTTCGTTACAACAAGTTTACAATTAAATCAAAACAAACTACCCAAACCCCACAAGACTAGAATTACTTACAAGATTATACAATGTTACAAAGTTATATAAAGATGTACAATAGATACAAATCAATTACAAGAGGTACAAGAGAGATTACCAAATCACACCCTAGGGCCAAGCATGCCCCAAGTGGCACTTACTCCACTTGGACTGCCTTCACTGGCATCTAACCATAAAA
>ML785730.1:577167-600777 GCA_009831015.1 Picea engelmannii
CTAGTTAGGCCACATTAACCCCCTGAGATGAAAAAACCCTCGATGAAAGGAACTCCCCTGATGTCAACATCTAAGGTACCTGACCTAACTATGATCCATGCAGACATTATTGCATTATATACCCTCGCAGGGGTGCGAAAATCTCGTTTACAAAAATTTAAGTGCCGGTGTTTAAAAACACCCAGTAGAACCAGCTCTGTCTCTGACATAGAATAATCTTCATGATAATGAGTTGACCTCTATGCTAAACAGGCGGTCAACAGGTTCCATGCAGTAGGGCCTAGAGTCGGAACCAGAGCATGAAACGAAGAAAGAGGCCATATGAGAGGGTGGGGTATCATCCACACAAGGGAAAAATAAGGTGAGAGCAAAAAGAAGTACGCAAGGCGTACAATGCACACAAGAAAACTAGGTATAGTGATGTCGAAAATTCCCAACGAAGTGAAGAACGAGGATAACATGGTCAGGGGAGTTGATATCCTTAAATACTCTGAACATGATGTCTCTGACACCACAAAATTCCCATATTTGGCATCATAGAGCTACCGAGAGAGTAGGGGAGAGGGACCATCAAGTGCGCCAATGTTGGAGCATGCACAGTGGATCCTAGGACTGTACAACACCAACATCATGAACTTATTAGACATATTGCATTTCAGGCATGAGAAACACATAAATGGATGTGTCAAACAATTGTTAACAAGGGTGCACTAAGGCATCTTATGGATGGATAAGCCAAGGTCGATCAATGTCGACCTCATCGTAGAGATTACAGGGCTACCCACAGATGGGGAGAAGACGAAGGAATACCTAGAAGAAAATACTAAGGAAAAATCCATCTCGGATGAGATCAAAGCAACATATGGTGCAAAGAGGGGTAACAGAGGTATCAATATTAGTGACATAAATGATCCTGCGACACAATTTGCAACCAGATTGCTCGGTTTCAAATTAACGAGCAAGTGTCGAAAAGAAGAAGTGCCCACAAGAGTAGTAGTAGTCACGAAGCAGTGCGCAAAGGGGAGCTCAATGAGTTGGGGCTCTTACCTACTGCACTTGTTCCTTGAAGACTACAAGGATGCACAATATTGGGGCTCTAAGTTCCACTACTCGTGGTTACTCATCCTCATTGCACTTATGGGGTGGCATCAACCTACATACATGATGTTTCTTCTAAGGACAGGAAAATGTGGCGCAACGTGCTACATGTCGTTGCGAAGAAAAAAATATACCATGGTAAATAAATTCAACAATGACATGTTCACTCAGTACTTAACAGAGATCCAAAACAGCTTAGCAGATACATGGAGGATCTCACCAGAAACTATCCAGGGGTATGGATAGATAGAAAATTTATGGGCATCATGTCACAACATGTGGCTGCAGGAAAAGAAGGACCCAACCAAGGAGTGGTTGCAGCTAAAGTATTGCGTGACAATGCAAGACATACACATGGAGGTCCAAGAGTGGCTTGAGGAGTGGAAGGTGCCAGAGATCCCAAGAGCAACGCCAACAGTACAAATCTAGATGTAGGGTATCACAGTATCCGTGCAATAGATAGGCAGGAATGGCACTATCTAGAAAAAGAAAACAACAAATGTACAATGGGGGAGATCAACTCAATTCGAAAGAAAACGAGGTCACAAAAGAAGTCACAACGTGGTCCTACACAGGATCCACCGACCATAGAGCAGGCACCAGGAGGACTGATAGGACAAGTGAGTGCAGAAGAAGTGCATGAGGAGGCATAATATGTAGCCATGGAAGAAGAAGTTGAGGAGGATATCGACATGGATACACGGATTCTGGAAGCATCTGAACAACCAGAGGCCCAAAGGAAGAGAACAGAGGAGCAACCAAGTGGTTCCAGAAAGAAAGCAAAGGCCCACAGAAATCCTATGGACACATAATCGACGCAAGACGACGTGGAGTTGATAGCCATGACAATAGAGGACCGGCTATCAAATGTGTGGGAGAACATTGAGAACCACCGAGCTTCAATTTCAGAGCAAATCCAAGAGGTGAAAACTGTGTTGGAGCAGTTAAAGGTCAAATCAGAGAAGCAACAACAAAAGACAACATCGCCAGTAAAAGAAGGGATACTGATGGGTGAGACAGTACAGATCACGGTGTAGGGGAGTGTAAACTTCTGGATTACTCCTGACATGCTATTCTTGGATGAGGAGATGGCACAGAAGCTGCTGAGAGAGATTGTGATGATGGATTTGGCATTTCCCAAGATTCCAACTAAATCATTGTATAAATTACAGGTGAGCGTCGTGCAGGAGATTTAGTCCAGAGCAAGGATGGATGCAACAAACTTACAATTGGTGTAGGAAGAAAACACCTCACTGAAGGAGGAACTTAGCCAAGAAGGGAAGGAGAGACAGATAAGTGGAGTATTTCAAGCCATCCCCGACAACGCAGAATCAGAAGAATCATATTCTGAAGAGAAGATGAGGAAAATAACACAGGCCCTGGCACAATATAAAGAGAAGAACAAGGAATTGGAGGAGTGTGCAGTACCTATGACTCCCCAAAAATCCAAGCGCAAAGAGAGAAAGACACTACAATAGCTGCAGAAAACATTGCGCAGAACATACATCGAGTGGCAGAACTATTGGAAAAGAGCAGCCAACTATGGAAACAATTATTAGAGGATGGGAGCCTACAAGAGCTGCAAGGAAAGGAAGAAAAATTGCACATGGCAATGAAAGATGTCAAGCAATGACAAAGGACAATATCCCTTCTAGAGTACATCAAAAATGCTGCAGAAATGAAGATACTTCAAGAAAAAGAAAAAGTGGTGCAGGCACATAAGATCGCATTGTAGGCTTAGTTGGAGCCCCTACAGGAAAAGGCAGAACAGTTGGCCATGGAAATCGACACAGCGAAAGAATGCATCGAACATATAGGCTTGGAGGGGGGTTAGATCTTACGCTCAACAATCTCTGCACAGGTGGTCGAATCCCATGTCACCAAAGAACATCCAGGCTCAGGAGCAATGCCAACAAATAGTAGATATGTATGAAGTGTTGGCACAAGAAGTGACAGACACTAGATTTAGTCAGTGACTCGAGATGTGTAATGATGTCAGTGTTGGGGGCCTATTGGGTGCATGCCCATTTTGGGAGAAAATGACGACGTGAGAAAAATACAGCTGGCAGGAGAAGCAACATGTGGAAAGCAGATGCGCATGCAGGAAAAGCATCACGTGTAAGGAAGATGTGCATGCAAGAAAAGAAGCACGTGCAAGATAGAGACACATACAGAAGAGGAAAGCATGCGAGGAGGGAATTCATTAAGACCTAGCCATGATAGGGTTAGGGTTTTGGTAAGAGAATGTAATGGTTGGTAAGCCAGAAACATGTATAAGTAGGTACCTAGGAGGTCTAGGTGGGGGTGTTGAGTGGGTTGGTTTCTCTTGTTGTTGTTGGTCATTGTTACTATGTTGTTCGAAGACTGAATGCCTTTAATTACGATATATTTTGTAAGTTGTTGATACGATGAGAGGATATAAGGTAGATCTTGAGGGTTAGATCACAGGATGGGGAGCCTGGTGTGATCTAGTCTGCCTCATTGTAGATCTCGACCCGCATATGGGGAATTGTAAAGAGCAAGGCATTGTAATTTGGAAACACTATAATAAAATATAAGAGAAACCAAATCTTTGTGGATGTATTCCAGGAGGGGTGATCCACGGTAGATCATGTGTTATGTGACTGAATATTGTGTATTTCATTTATTGTCAATGAGTAGATATTTGATAAATGCATGAATGACTTAGTTATATCTGTTATTTTACATGCATGAATAAGAATGACAAAATATTCAAGATAAGTTGAATGTTAGAGTAAACAAATGAATATCACATAGTGTAATCCCATATCCCCACTCATTCCCAGGCTGCAAGCACCTGAGAATTGTAGCCACCCATAAGAACTATCTCAGGTGAGACTATGCATTGCACCTTGTGTATTGTGTTTCCTTCTGATTTTACCAGAGGGGACGATAGTTTTAGAGGGTTTTTGTTGGAAACCATAGTAGACCTGAACCTGGGTCAGCCCCAGAATGGTAGCATGAAGGGTGTAAGTAACCAACAATGATGCAACCTTCTGTTGAATTAATGGTCTATGAATGTGGGGTAGAGGTCCTACAATGAACCACTCTTGATGTTGTTGATATGAAATTTGGAAAGTCAATCTCCCCATCACATCCTTAAAGCATTGATCGTAATCCCAAACTAACTCTGTGTGTACCTATTTGATGTCTTTCAGTTCAGTGATGTACTGTGATTCTAACTTTGTATTTTTAAACTCTAGTAGCACTTTCTTTATCTCTGCCAAAGTCCTAGCCTATCTGGTAGGTGTAATACTCTGTAACTTCATATACCATACTAGCGCATCACCTCTAAATGTTTTTTCTAACTATGCAATCTTCACACCCTCATCTCGTATGTTCTTAGCGGCCCAAACTATTTCATAGACAAACAAGTGTTGTTTCAGATCCTCTAATCCCACTCCCTTGAATTCAGGAAGTCTAAGAGTATTATCTACTCCTGCCATGTTGGTTTTCATAGTCCCCCCCTTTGGTGATGTTGGTGGACTCTGATTTGGACTCTGCACACTACTCCCACTATTTTGACTGCTATTATTTTGTCCTCCTTGACTAACTACGATGGATTTCAACAAGTATTCAAATGTTATATCTGATTGTGGTGACGCACACGTGATCGTGGATTCAACACATGATCTTGTTTGAGTAGGACTTAACAACTCTTCTATCACTGGACTGGACTGATACTCCTCTTCTCCTCCTCCTATATATGGTATATGCATGATTCAGACTTGTGTGCAAGGTTGTCGTTCCTCTGGCTCACTTCGTAGCTCTTCTCTCCTAGCCCCAGTCTTTTTCCTTCTGTACCTCCTTCCTCTGGTGTACTGCCTTCTTGCGTCCTCAGTCCCTTCCTTCCTTTTTCATTGCTTTCGTCCTTCTCTCAGATGATCCTTATGTCATCCTCCAGCTCCCCTATGTGCGTAAATCCATTTTAGCTTTCATGCTTCATTATCATCACGTGATTTTCACATAACAACATTTTTATCCACGTATTCAACGATTTCAAGAACCTTCTATGAAGGCCTTTGAAAATTTTTATTTCTTCTACACTATATGATTGAATGCAATCTTTGGAAAATTCTATAACATAACCCCCTAGTACACTATCCAACCAAAAATCAATTGCTCAAGTAGTTGGGTTACTTACCGAATTCAACTTTCTTACAAATTCAGGAGTCCAATTCTTCGGTGCTGCAACACTAAACCTTCATGTTTTCTCTACCAACCTCTCTAGCCACTCGGTCAGATTTTTTGGAAATTCGCCAAAGAAAATTTCATGCATATCTTTGAACACATACCTTTGCATCCATTTATTTTCACTCATCTGAGGGTTCATGTTCTCCTGTCGGTAAAAATATCGCTCTTTTCATTATAAATAGTTCATGATCTCATTATTAGTTGACCTCCAAAACATTCCCTTAATCAAAATGTCCTGGTCCTGATAACGAAACCATTTGTTGGTCATTTCTAGTCTGCGCACGGGTTGTAAGACCCAAGGTTTTCTTTAACTATGACCAACAAACCCTCAAGACAATGGCCCTTTCGAAATCACTTTCTTGCACAAATGCAGTCTCACCTAAGGTATCTATTGGGACTGCAGGATCCGGGCTTCGAAAGTAGTAAGGGAAGGGGAGGCAGAATCTCGAACCATTGTTCCTTATTCAAGATTATGTATGTTCTTTATTATTATAGAGATTCAATAGTCATTCATGAATATTGCACCATAATTAATCCACAAACTAAGTCTAGTATATGAATCATAGAAACATTATTAAGAAATGCACATAGATAAGTAAAGAACACTAGACACTATATCCTCTCTAAACTCTTTCTTTATTCATCTTTTGTCTTACCAACTGACTGTTACATTCATGACTCTTGCATAGTCTTTCAGCCTCACCGCTCTCTCTCTCTCTCTCTCTCTCTCTCTCTCTCTCTCTCCAGAATATGACTCTCACACCCCTCTAAATTGTAAATGTGTTGAACCTGCACATAATAGATCTAGCTAAACAATAATACACACATTTGCAGAGAGAATTGGAGAAAGAAGAAGGAGAGAAAGAATGAAATAATTATCATTAACCGTTGTGAATAATGAATAATTTACACATGATATACTCTGTATAACTTAATGAGTGTACTCTGGAGGAGAACCAATGCACCATAGTGGTGGTCTAGAGTGATCTGGACACACACCAGCAGTTACAGGAGTGAACTGCCACCTAGTCTAGTCTCTCAGGCAGTTACAGGAGTGAACTGCCACCTAGTTGAGTTAACTAGTCAACTAGTCTTCAGTTAAATGACTAAACAAAGAGTAGTGAGGAGTTAACTCAGGAAATCAAGGGTAATGTGCTAGTCTGGTGATGATCCCAAGGCAAGTGCGCATTAGCTGGTGATGATCCCAATGTTGCATGGTGACAAAATCAATGCAACATCTAAACTCAACTCAACTAGTCAAACTGAAGTGTCAATTGAAAGAGAATATTCTCCAAGTAGTATGTTCTCCCCTAAAATATAGGAGACTGGATAATGACTAATTATGACTAATAAACAAGGAAAAACCTTAGGAAAAATAAATCCTAGGTGTGTGTGAAGTAACTCCAACACCCCCCTGAACATCATTATGGTGAAAATAAAGAATGGGTCCCGACAACGAGGCCATGTTAGGTACCCAAATACAAAAGATACACTGAAATAAAGTGAGGAAAGAGGGAAAACCTCATGGGAAACCCCCCCCTCAAGGTAAAATGTATGTAAAAAGAAGAACTACAGTTGCTAGGAAATTGTGTCCTTCACTCCAAGATGACTTTCTAGAGAATGAAACTTTTTCTTAGTGAAAGTCTTAGTGAAGATGTCTACCATCTGTTATGCTGAAGGACAGAACAATAAGTCGATGATCCCATCATGTACTAAGTCCTAGATGTAGTGCATGTGGATCTCGATGTGCTTTGTCTGCTGCCTCTGAACTGGATCTCTACAAAACTTCAAAGTGTTATGGTTGTTACACCAGATGATGATCAACCAACGAAATTGAATTCCCAAATCAGTGAGAAAATGTTTTAGCCACATAGCCTGAATGGTTATATTAAATACCCCTATGTACTCTACCTCGACTGAAGATAGAGAAATGGCATCTTGCTTCTTTCTCGACCAAAAGATGGGCCCAAAACCAAGACTGAGTAAGTAACCAGATGTGGACTTGTGATCAGTTCTATCGCCAGCCCGGTCGGAATCAGTAAACCCGATGAGATCTAATGTAGATTATGTTGCATAATGAATCCCAAAGGTGATGGTTCCATGTACGTAGCTTATGAGGCTCCTACATGAACCTAGAAATTGTGCCAACTGCATAGGAGAGGTATGGTTTGGAGTGTGTGAGATACAACAAGATCCCCACTAGTTGTATGTACAGTGTGATTTCAACCAGTGGATTCTCCCTGCCATCCTCAAGTTTGACTCCTGATAGGAAAGGAGCCGAAGCAGACTTTCATTCTATCATGTGAAATCACTCAAGGAGATCTCGTGCATACTTGGTATGAGAAAGTTTGATGCCTGATTCATCCTGACTGATCTCGAGTCCAAGGAAGAAATGTAGTGGACCCATGTTCGTCATCAAAAACCTGTCATGTAGAATCCTCTTGACTGCAGCAATCGCTGAAGTCGAGAAACCAGTGATCAGCAAATCATCAACGTACAGAACTAAAAGTAGAAGTGAATCAGTCATCCTGAGCATCTAGACATTCGGGTCTGATTTACAACGTAAAAATTTCCATGACAACAGGTAGGAGTCCATCTTGGCATACCATGCCCTCGAAGCCTGCTTAAGGCCATAAAGGGACTTATTCAGTTAACAAACCAAAGATGAGTCCTGCTCCATATAGATCTCCATATAGATATCCTGTGGATTCTCCATATAGATCTCCTCAGAGAGATCACCATGAAGAAATGCATTCTTCATGTCCATCTCATGGACTTCCCATCCTTTGGTTGACGCAATGGCAAGTTCCAATCATATGGAATCCATATTTTCTACTGGAGCGAAGGTCTCATCATAGTCAATACCATGAACCTGTTGAAATCCTTTGGCAAAAAGATTAGCTTTGTATCTGTTGATTTGTCCATACTTTGTGCTCTTGGTCTTGTAGACCCATATGCATTTGACAAGATTCCTCCCAGAAGGAAGGAGAACCAAATCCCAAGTCTAGTTCTCGAGGAGGGAGTTGTATTCCTCCTTCATGGCGGATTCCCAAAAGGGATTTTCAGCAGCCTCGCCATAAGACCGTGGGTCTAAAGACTGAACCAAGAAAAGATGCCTAGAGGGAAATGGTTCAGTGGAAGTGAGTGCAATAGGAGGCTCCTCGAAATCAGATCAAGTCGTCTTAGTATCGACAAGATCACCAATGAGATCCCCTGCATCCTTAAGAGTAGTTTGTGACCACTTGGGCCTCTGTACTGGCTCTGCAACTGCATTTGGATGCTCTAACTCTACATCTGACTGTACTGACTCTGAATCTGAATCCTCTGATTCCTATGAATCATAAATATCGTCTGAAGAAGATTCATCATGTGCATGCTCATCATCTCATACAGGTGGAAGAATGAAGGTGTATGCATACGGTTGTTGAGGTGCATGTGATACACTTTCCTTGAATTGGAAACTTCACTCAATGATGAGTCGGTCTGAGGAAAGATCAATAAGTCTATATCCCTTCACATCGTCGGGGTATCCAACAAAAATTCACTCAGCTCTCTGCGGATCAAGTTCCTTCCTCTTTTCAGAGGGAATCTAGGCCCATGCACGTGAACCGAAAATGCAAAAGTGGGTCACTTTCAATTTGAGGCCACTCCAAGCCTCATAGGGGGTCTTATCCTTGGTAGATCTATGGGGAGATATGTTTTGAATGTATGTTGCACAATTAAGTTCTTCGTCCCATAGTCTCTGTGGTAGAGACTTTGCATGCAACATGCAAGATGCCATCTCCTTTAGAAATTTGTTTTTCCACTCAACAACTTCGTTTTGCTGCGGAGCATAGGGAAATGTATGTTGCAATTGGATCCCTGCCTCATGGAAAATATCATGGATCTCATGATTTACATACTCTCCTCCATTATTAGTTTGGAGGACCTTGATCTTCTTTCTGGACTATGTCTCAACCAGGGCTTTGAAATCTTTGAGGTGTTGAAAGACCTTAGATTTTTTCCTGAAAAAGTAGATCCATGTAAAATGTGAGAAATCATAAAACACAATGAGAACAAGCCTCCTTTTGTTGATCGATGGATGCAAAAAAGGACCCATAAGTTCATTGTGGATCAGATCTAAAGGTGTGGAGGCTCTCTGGGACTTTCCCTTTTCGAATTTATCTTGAGGGTGTTTCTTGAGAACACATCCCTCACACACTCCCTTGGAGAAATGGATGTCCGGTATACCATCAACCAATGTTTGCTTACTAATTTGTTGCATGTATCTGAAATTCAAATGTCCAAACCTTTCATTCTATATCCTACTACTTTCATCAGCATGAGTAAGCAGTAAAGCAGAATCAGGTTCATTGAATTCAGAAAATGTATACAATCTAGACTGATGATTTACCTCACTGATAGCAACCCTAGAGTTGGTTTGCATGTCGTAGATGCCCACAGAATTTGGTGTGAATATGAATTTCTTTCCAGTGCCAGAATTTTTCATCTGATATATAGAGAGAAAGTTAACATAAAGTTTGGAAACATACAACACGTTCTCGAAGCTTATGTTGGTGAGTTCAATCCTTCCTTTTTCGGTGACTTCGACAGAAGAGTTGTTCCCCATCAGAATAGGAGGACCTTTGCATGCATCCAAAGAAGAATATACTACTTTTGAGGCAGCCATGTGATGTGATGCTCCTGAATCTATGATCCAAGCATTGGGAGAGGAGTTGATGGCAATCAAGGCATGACTAGAATTGCCTTTGTTGGAATTTGTATCCTCTGACTTCTTCTTCTTGGCACCCTCGAGGATGTGATCTCCAAGGTTGTTTTGTTGAAGTAGTTGAGACATCAAATCTATTTGTTTTTGCATGCATGAGGATTCCAAATTGAATCCTTTGTGACAGTACGTGCATTTCTCCCCTTTTCCCCTTTGGATCTGGAGGCATCAGTGAAGGGTTTTGTGTACCCTTCCTTTGGATGTGCATGAGATTTCCGTTTATATTTATCTTTATATTTTTGATATTTTTGGCTTCCATATTACACAGTGAGTGCATGCACCTTTGGGCCTTTGATTTTTCCCATGTTGATGATCTTTCTTTTCTCTTGTGTCAGGACTTCGATAAAATCCTCAAGAGAAGGCATCTTCCAGGTGGCTCCTGAGGCGAATATGATAGAATGGAATGTGGATATGAATACAAAGAATTCAGGACCAAGCTTGGAGATAATGGAGACTGGACAATGACTAATTATGACTAATAAACAAGAAAAACCTTAGGAAAAATAAATCCTAGGTGTGTGTGAAGTAACTCCAACATAAATCTCCCAATCCCGTTACATATTTATACCAAAACTCCCTAGACTATTTATCCCAAAAATAGACCATTACAGTGCATGGCATGGCCATCTTCAGTTAACTAGTTGTTTTCTTTCTTATGATTTTCTCTCTTTATGCAACTTTTTTGTTATTCTTCTATTTCTGGAATGTCGTGTTGTCCTCCTTCACACTTTATTCTCTCACTTGCTTGTTTTATTCTTCTATCTGTGCATTGTCTTCGTCCTACGCACTTTCCTTCCTTTTGTTCCCTTTCTACCTTCTGCACCCTTTCTTTCTTCTGTGTGCTTAATTCCTTCTGCACACTTATCTTATGCTTAATATTTTTCTCCCAAAATTGCATCCAAAACTTTCTGTCCAACAATCCCCCATGATTGAAGTGGAAGGTAAGATTGATAACCATCCCATAGCAATTTTAATTGATTTTGGCGCTAGCCATAGTTACATAAACTCTAAAATTATTGAAATATTTCACTTGCAAAGGAGAAAGAATAAGAAATATTGGTTAGTTCAGTTAGCCACATGAGCTAATAGAAATACCAATGAGTTGGTTAAATATTTCCCAATAGACATGAATGGACTCAAAACAAAGGTATATGTGAACATTATACCTTTGGGTTCATATGACTATCTAATTGGCATGGATTGGTTGGAAAAACACCATGTTGTCCTAGATTGTTACAACAATAAAATCACGTGTCTTAATGAGGGAGGTAAGCAAGGCAAGATTCAAGTCATTCTGAGAGTTTTAGTTTTTAAAGAGATTTCATCCATGTAGTTGAAAAAGAGTTTCAATAAGGGATGCCAAATTTTTGCAACCCATATGGATGAGGAAACCAAAGATAAAGTGGAAAGTATTGAATACCATCATGTATTAAAATATTTTGAAGTTATTTTTTAGGAAATCCCAAGATTTCCACCGAAGAGAGACATTGATTTCTATATTGATTTTGTTTCAGGAGCTGCCCCGATGTCCAAGATACCCTACGGAATGGGCACACCAGAATTGAAAGAGATTCATATGCAAATTGAAAAAAAAAATTAAGAAAGGGTATATACACCCAAGTGTGTCACATTGGGGATCCCCAGTTATTTTTGTAAAGAAGAAGGATGGGACCTTAAGGTTGTGTATTGATTTTAGACAAATGAACAAGGTCACTATAAAGAACAAATATCATTTTCCAAGGATTGATGATCTATTTAATCAATTGAAAGGTGCAAGAATATTTTCCAAGATTGACTTGAGATTAGGATATCATCAAGTGAGGAGAAAGGAAGAATATATTAACAAAAAAACTCCTAGAACAAGGTATGGGAATTATGAATTCATAGTAGTGCCATTTGGACTATCAAATTCCCTAACTATTTTTATGTGTCTAATGAATGGAGTGTCCAGGGAGTACCTGGACAAGTTTGTAATTGTTTTCTTAGATGTATTCTCATCTACTCTAAGTCTGAGGAGGAGCATGAGAAGTATTTAAGAATGGAACTAAAGTTTTTAAGGGAGCATAAATTGTATGCCAAATTAATTAAGTGCATATTTTATCAAAAGAAGATTCACTACTTGGGTCATATTATTTCAGCAGATGGGATAACAGTTGATCATGAGAAGATAGAGGTCACTGGAGGATGGTCAACGTCAATAAATTTGATAGAGGTCAGATCATTTATGGGTTTTGTCGGTTATTATCGAAGATTCATAAAAGTGTTTTCAAAGATTGCAAGCCTAATCAATTTTTTTTCAAAAGAAGGGAGTGAAGTTTGAATGGACTTCCAAGGTGCAGAGAGTTTCTAGCAGTTGATTTTTTTTTTGAAAAATGCACCAATCTTAAATATTGTATATCTATATGAATACTTTGTAGTGTGCATAAATGCATGAAAGTAAGGGCTTGGTGGATTCCTCAGTCAAAAGAATCATGTGGTATGCTATGAGTCTAGAAAATTAAAAGAGAATGAAAGAAATTATGCTACACATGATCTAGAGTTAGCAACCATTGTACATGCATTAAAAATGTGGATACATTACCTCATGGGAAAGAAATTTGAGCTAAGGACAGACTTTTGTGTTTTGAAACTTTCATTTGGACAACTAACATTAAATTTCATACAAACTAGATCATTGGAATTTCTTAGTGAGTATGACTTTGAAATTAAACATATCAAAGGAAAAGAAAATAAGGTGGTTGATGCACTCAACAGAAGAGCTCATTAAATTCATATTTCAACCATCAGAATGTACAAGACATACTTAAAATATAAAATTATTGAAGCATCAAATTAAGATCAACATTATTTGCAAATAAAGGAAAACTTATAGCAAGGCAATTTACAACAGAAATTTGAAAATTATGAATTGAAGGAGGATGGAATCCTCTTGTACAGAGGCAAGGTCTATGTGTTGAATTCCATGGAGCTAAAAAATAAATTGCTAAGAGAAATGTGCAATGTGACCTATGTTGGGCACCCTAGATATTATAATCCATTATAGTGGTAAGGAGCCAATACTTTTGGTTGGGAATGAAGAAAGAAGTGGCTAACTATATAGCCTAGTTTCTAGAGTGCCAGAAGGTAAATACAAAGCACAAACATCCAGCAGGGTTGATACAACCATTTGCCATTCAAAAATGGAAGTGGGAAGTGGTCACAATATATTTTATTACAAAGCTTCAAAGAACAGGGAAGTAGAATGATTCAATCATGGTGGTGGTGGAAAAATTAACAATGGATGCACATTTTATTCCTGTGAAGACAAAACACAATGCAAAAAATAATGTAGAGATTTACATGAAGGAGGTTGTTAGGCTACATGGAGTTTCTAAGGTAATAGTTTCTGACAAATATTCCAAGTTTACATCCAAATTCTAGCAAGGTTTGTTCCAAGGATTTGAGACAAATTTGAATCTTAGTACAACATATCACCCAGATTCAGATGGGAAAACAGAGAGGATCAATAGGATAATTGAAGACATCCTCATGATGTATATGACGGAACAACTATCGAAGTGGCAAGATTACATCCACTTAGTAAAGTTTTCTTATAATAATGTATATCAAGCCTCATTAAAAATGATCCCATTTTAAGCGTTGTATGGAAGGAAGTGTAACACCAGTGAGATGGAATAACCCAACAGACAGATCCATCATTGGGATAGATGTTTTGTGGGAAATGGAAGAGAAGATGAAAAAGATAAGGTAGAATTTAAATTCTACCTAAGACAAGAAAAAAATGTATGCATACAGGAATAGAATTTCCAGCGATTTTAAAGTGGGTGAACATGTATTTCTTAAAGTGAAAGTGAAAAGAAGTTCGATAAGATTGGGTTGCTACCCAAAGTTGGCAGTAAGATATTGTGGGCCTTTTGAAATATTAGAGAACATAGAACCAATTGCATACATGATAAAATTTCCTGCATCCATGAGAGTGCATAATTCATTTCATGTATCATTATTAAATAAATATATTACTGACTCTAACCACATAATTGATTGAACTGTGATCTAGGTGGAACATGAAGGGGATTTCTGGGTGGAACCAATACGCATCCTGGACTGAAAATTCAAAGTTCTCAAAAACAAATCCATAGGGATGGTAAAGGTTCAATGGACCTACTATGGTTCTGAATATGCAACATGGGAGCATGAAGAAACTATGCAAGAGGAATACCTATAATTTTTTTCCAATTTTGAAGAAAATAGAAGCTAAAAATGCAAGACTCCATTTTTGGGAAGCTAGAGTTCCATAACCCCATATAAAATTTCTTGGTCACCTGCACTGATAGCCCTAATAAAATAATGGTGCATCCCAATGCACTAAAGGTAGTGAAAGGGGCACATTCCTTAGGTTAGCAGGTTGATAAGAATGAGATATTATGGTTGGGATTGTTGTTGGAGAGTAAACAAATTGCAAGATTTTATTTTTTTTTCTAGGTATTGCGATGTTAATTTGTATATCTATTTCAGCATGGTGATGTGCACCAAGAAAAATACACAATTGTAGGGGAGGAGGAATGTAAAATTCCCACTACAATCCCCAATTTAATTAATGCATAATGTATATACAAATGTGGTTATGGCCAAGCGATGTAATATGCAAAATGTATTTTCTGATTTTAATAGATATAATGTGATACCAACTACTAGAAATATGGATAGAGACAGGGGATGATTAATCCAAAAGAGAGGGGGATGCCTAGGGAGTGTTTAAGAGGGGCCCAAGAGGGAAATGATTTATGGGTATTAATCCAAACCCAATTTTATGAATTTATTATCATTTGGGGATAACTTCTATTTATGTTTTGAGTATATGATATCCCAATCATTAAACTAATGTAAGAGGGTGGGTGTGAGAGTCACATCCCATAGTTATTGGAAGCATGGGGTTGTAGTACAATCAACATTGGATAGAGTGAATAGTCAACTATCTTGGAAAAATAGAGGAAATTTGTATGGGGGAAATATGAGATTTTTCACACTTAGTTTTTGGGTCTGAAGAACAAGCAAAGAGAAAGAAGGATAGAACCAGAGTTAGAACAAGGAGGCGGGGTGAATTCAGGAGCATGATGGAGAATTTTGGAGTATTTTTGAGCTGGAAATTGATGAGCCAGGTTGTCAGGCCTAAAGAGAGAAATCCTGAGTGAGTTTCACTATAACAACAAGTGGTGGTTGTTGGTTCATGGTAGTTTTCCTGGTAGTAAGTTCCCTTGAGTTCCTAGCAGAGAGATTCCAGCTACCAGAGAAAGAGAAGCCTTGATCAATGAATGAGATGCCTGATGGACTGAGAGAAGTGAAGGGGTACATTCTTTGGGTTGGGAATTTCAAGAGGAAGAGAGATGGAGGAAATTCAGGATAGATGTAGGAGAATACCAGTGGGTTGTGAGATATTGAGCTATGAGTGGATTGTGTGAGGCACCCTTCTTTTGTGGATTCCTAGCCCCCGCTTGGGGGTGACTTGTTGTTGATATTTGGAACAAAAAGTCTATGGTTGGGTGGAACATCCTTCCCAAGAAACTGGTTTCACAAGTAATTTAAAAGATAAGTGTTTATCTATTTTTTGAGTTATTTCATGAGTTTAATTGTTGTGCTTAACTTTGTGTATGTGAATGGTTTATTTGTTGTCGTGAATGAGTTTATTAGTTGCATTATAGTTATTTAGAATTTTGTAGATGCATTTCATTGTGGGTATCAGAATCTGGTTAAATATGTGTATAATCATAGTTGGTAAGATACAATAAATGAGTTAGCAGAAAAAATAAATAAATAAATTCATTTGTATTCTGTGTAGAAATGTCCCTCGGTTAAGCTAGGGAATGTTAGACAACTTGATTATGTCTTTTTTGCATCCTTTGTGTGATACACCCTTCTTTTGTGGATTCCTAGCCCCATCCTGGGGGTGACTTGATGTTGAGATCTGGAGCAACAATTATATGGTTGGGTGGAACGTCCTTCCCAAGAAGATGGTTGCACAAGTAATCTAAAAGATACATGTTTATCTATTTTTTGAGTTATTTCATGAATTTAATTGTTTTTTTTTTGTTGTGAATGATTTTATTAGTTGCATTCATGGTTATTTAAAATGTTGTAGATGCATTTCATTATGGGTATCAGAATCTGGTTAAATATGTGTATAATCGTAGCTAGTAAGCTACGATAAATGATTTAGCGGAAAAATTTTGTTTTCATGTGTATTTCGTGCAGTAATGTCCCTTAGTTAAGCTGGGGGATGTTACACAACTTGATTGTGTCATTTTTTCATCCTTTTGGTGTCTTCCTTCCATCATTTTTGCATCCTTTTGGCATCATGTTTACATGCTTTTGTGTCATTTTTGTGTATGTTTTGTGTCATTGTTGTACCCCTCTAATGTCCCTCTAGAAGGATGCTAGAATGACATATAATGCAATAGAGATGCAAAAGAAAAATTGATAAAGGAAAAAAAAAAAAAAATGTGTCCTTCTACTCCAACATTTTCGAGATAAAGTGACTTGAAGTGACTTTCTTAGATACATTTCAACTTTTTCTTGTGTTGGTGAGATATTTGGAGATTGTGGGGACCTACTTGTTGAATTCCTTAAGAGAATTTGGATCGCCTCTTTAAATTAGAGGTAAGAATATCTTCATCATTATTTGACTTCCTCGATATATATGAATACCCATGATTCAACATGGTTTGTGATGGAAAATTCCTTACCTTTCAAATTAAAATGAAAACATGGCTTCTTGAATCCTTGCCATTCATATATTTCTTGTGCACAATTTGGACTTTCCACTTTGCATCCTTTTCTTTAATTTTACGTATTTTCTTGCACAATGGTGTAAAAATTCTCATTGTTCATCATTGGATCTAATCCCTTTGGTCATTTATCACACTACTTATTCCTTATAGGGCATGATGTATGATTGCAAATAGTAGATCAGAGCCTAATGAGCCCCAATGGGCTTCAATACTTAGGGAATGACTATTGGAAATTTTAGTTATAGTTTTCTCATGTTTTCAGATAATGATGAATATAGGCATGATCCAACTTTAGATGAATTGAATTATTACTTAAATAATAGTTATGCAAAAATGGTGGAGGACATGAAACTTGTGGTAACTAAGGTAAAATATAATTAATATTTTCTTAAGTGTGATCATCCAACCCTTCTAATAAATATTGTGTACTATCTTACTGTTAATTGTAAGTGTGAAAATTCATTTAATTAATTAAATTACCATTTTATTTTGTTTTTACAATATCCTCTAGAATAAGAACAATAAGAACAAGATCTTTGTCCTTCAAAAGGTGGCGATGATGACCACAAATCACAATCTTCATCATCTACCAAATTTTTTAATGTGGTTGTAACTTAATTTTATTGTTGTATCACAATATTTAACCTCAACTAATTCATGTTAATTTATGTGTGCTATTGTTATTATGAAAACTTATTAGAATTATTTTGGAAAAAAATAGATGAGGTCCCTAAAGGGCACCTAAAACCTATCCTCCAAAGGTCATTACATAGATATGCACATTATTTTGTCATGTGAAGTGACCGAATCTCTTCATTTCAATATCAACATGCCCTCTTATTTCACAGTTTCCATAAAATCCCTTCCCTCCTAATTTATTCAGGCAACTCTCTAGGTTTAAAAAGTGCAATCAGGGAATCATTGAAATAGAAACCCATGATTGTTTTTCTCTTATATATTTTTCATATATTACAATAGAGAATATTGTGATTATTTTGGGGGACAAGGTGTCAAGTTCAATCCCCCTTACCTAGTAATTTAGGGAATTGGACACAATTTTAGAAACCCCCTTTATGAATGAACATGATAAGATATTGGTCAACAAGGTGAAGCCCCCATGTTTTGAGACGACATTACCATATTTGATTCACCCTATTTCCTCTATTTCTATTAATTTGTAGGAAATCAAACTTTCCCAACCTCCTTCTACTACTATAAATATGCAAGAAACTAAACATGTGCCTTCTAATCAATTGGAACTAGATTCTTCACCATCCACATATTATTTATATCAACATCCTAAGCATAGTGATTGGAAGAGTTATTGTTCTCCATCTAGTGATTGGAAGAGCTATGGACACACCTATTGATATGATAAAATTTATTGATCTACAAACTATCGTGGATATTCCACTGGAACAGTTCGTCAAAACATATCTGATAAATAAAACTGAAATATATACTATGAAGGTTAATTTTCCTTTAGATCTCCAGAATATTTAGTTACTAATTTTTCTTCTTATGCATGAAACAGATAAAATGTAGAAAATAGAGAAAAGTAAAATACAATCACACCATCCACAAATAAACAAAATATGTGACCTGGTAAACCCAATATAGGAGAAAACCCAACTAGAAGGTGAGGTTGTTTTGCTCTCTTTTCTTTGGTGTATAAATGATGCAAGTACAAAGAAAGAGGCACTCTTTGTGGAGTTTCCTTTGACTTGTGGCATAAATGGCTGCTACATAATATCTCCTCCTATTTTATGCTCACATAATACCACTCTAGTATGTTTTTCTTAGCTATGGAACAAGATACAATGCAAAAGAATGGAACCCCTTCTCCTCCTAGTGGCTCGATATTTAACATAGCCCGATATCTATCTAGGGGTAGGTTTTTGACTTCCTCAACCCTCAATTGTGATAGGGTTTTGGAACTTATAGAATATTCTTGAAATTACATACGTGGCTAGCCCCAGATGCGTGAGTAATGGGGGTTGATGTGGCATCCTCTCGTATCATGGTGGTCAACACAATAGGTCAACTTGTAGGAGGCATAAATTTTGCATACGAGTTCTGATTGACGCATTTTTTGTACCGTTGGAAAGGTATCGATGTATATAATATTTTCATGGGGTCCTATATATGCTGGGAAGGTTTTAACCCAAAAACAAATCATTTGATGTCTCAAAATGGCCTTGGAAGGTTTCAAACCCTAATTTTCCAAACTATGACCTGCCACTAAAATTGCCCTGCAAGTTGATTCCTCCAATTTTTTCCACTCTAAAAGGATCAAGATAGATGGAAAAAAAATATAAGGATCCAATCTGGATCATTTCTTCCTACAAATAAAGAATTTAAAAGCATAGGTGGATGAAGAATTTTGGATCAATATACCTAAATAAGAATAACTATGGTTATACTAATGATTAATCATTGTGAAGTTGTATCTCTTGTTTATCGAGATATTATCAACCCATTTCATTGATTATATAGCTATAGTTCTCACCGATCTTGTTAATTATTAATTGATAGTTGTGACTATCTCTTCTTGATAGTTTCTTAATGAGATATTTTATTTTTATTTTTTCATTTTTCAAATGTGCACACTTTTATTAGGACAAAACTATATTATGATTTATAGTGTTTAGAGCATGTGTTTATCATTAGTCCAAAGAGTGGTCTTAGCACCCGAGACGCCTTGGAAATTATTTCTAAAGGTCTATCACAAGGTAATGAATCCCCTATTGAAACTGATTTTTCTTATTATATATATGATTATTTATGTAATCAGTGTCGGGTGGTTTGAATTATGAGGTGTTTTGGGGGGAGGGTGTCTCCTCAAAAAATTATCCATGGATGAAATGGGGAATTGTGGGAGCCACTAGACTGGCATTGCACCCATATTTACATCTTGACCAAAGGATTATTTTTTTTCAATTAAATGAGTCATCTCATGTGATGGAAATCCTTGGTCATCACCCATGGGTATATAATAACACTTTGGTTGCCTTCATTGATTAATCACATGAATTTTTGGTGGATAAATATGCAAAACATTTTTTCCTAGTTTCAACTAAATTTATCGACCTCCCAATGCAATTCTAGCTAACATTAAAACATATGTCTACCCCATGGAGGATTTCATTTTACATGAACCTTAGAGGCTCTATGACCCTATACCCATCATCAATTTTTTCATAAAATGAAAATTTCAAAGTAATTCAAGGAATTTATGCTCATGTAAGTAGGTGATAGGGTTATCAAGCAGTCAACATACTTCATTAATTTTCCTAATACTTGGTTTTTGGTTTCAATGTCTGGACCATTGTATCTATGACTATTTATTAATATCTAAGGCCAAATCTAAAATGAATCATCCCACACAGACCTCCCAAGATACTTAAACACCCCATGTCTCTAATGTGTGGGAAGATGATTGGACTTGATAGGTAGGGAAGAAAAACAATTCCAGTGCTACCGAGAATCAAGCCCTAAAATATATAATCTATAACCCTTAAGTTGTGGCTATATTAGTTGGTTTCTGACTAGTGCAGCTAATAAACCTTCATTATGCTCGACCTAACCAAGGAATAGTAGTTGTCAAGCTTGATATTCTATGTAACTGTTTCACCTAGCTAAGGAATAGTTTCATTTACAGAAAATAAACTATAAATGAGGCTGACAACCAATAAAATTGATTGGAATATGAAACTCCTAGGTGTTGGCTTCTCTAGTCACTGGCTATTGCAAATAACATTTTGGTGCTCTTTGGAAACTCAAAGATAATGAGGTGTATATGTACATTGCCATTGGTTTGTAACTAAAGTGACCCTGTAAGAAAACATATTGTCTACCAATTAATGTCTTCAATTGGTGAGACACATATTATTTACTTGCAAGAAGTCAAAATGATATGTTTCATGGTGCGTACAAATTTGGGCATTATATGTCATGGAGCCTATCATATATTCTCTAAGCATGCTAAATTCAAATGGGGCATTGTTATGGTAGTGACTCCTTACTTAGTTGGAGTTTTTTTAATTGGACCATTGACCCCTCTCAAAGGCTCCTTTAGGTGTTACTCAATCTAGATGGTTGACTCTTACGTATGGTCTATATCTATGCCTCTAATGATCCAAGGGAGGATTCATGAAAAATTTTGGCATTGGCTGGTAGATGAACTACCTAATGTTCCATGGTTCATTCGTGAAGACTTTAGCATGGTTGAATGTTAGGAAGAAAAAGAAGGGGTAGTACTTTCATGGCTACTAGTCAAGGAAAAAGAAGTCTAGTTTTCTTTAGAGGTCTTCCATGGGCTCTATGACCTAAACCATAATTGGAAGCAAGACCTTTTTGTTATCTAGTTCACTTTGACTAATTTTAGAAATGGGATAGAGAGGATTTATCACTGATGTAGCGAGCATCCATCCCCTTCCACCATAATACATATGCAACATAAATTCCTTGATGTGTGCATAATTGAAACCACAATTTTCCTAATTATTCTTCCTCATTGCTACATTTCCATTATTTGTCAATATGATCATGCCACAACCCTTGTGGTTGTCCCTCAACTATCACATATCCACGTTTTCCTCCCTGTAGTACCAAAAAACAGATGCTATAGAACACCATTATGTACTAACCAGTCTACGACACATTTTCTTGTTGAAACCTACCTTCTACTGCAACATGTCTTCTGCTATAACACGACTTCCGCTGCAACATGCCTACACCTATTGTTGTAGAATCTCTAGCCCCAAGATAGGCAATTCCACACAAAACATTCAAACTTTGATACCATTTAAATTTACAAAAAACTCTTCATATACACATAAATGCATTATGCAGTCCTATGCAATTCTAACAACACATAAACTTAACTATAATTAAAACAATAAATACCCATAACAAAAATGAGATAAATTAGCACATAGTAATTAAACAAGCATGTAATAGACACTTATCTTGTGTAAATAAGCCACGATCTACATGCATACCTCATAATTTCCTCCCATCCATAGACTCTGTTGCTCATAAATTCTCAACAGCAGGTCACCCCTAAGTTGGATCTAAAACTCCACCAAGGCAAGGAATCTTAAACCAGGCTAAGGTTTATCAACAACATAAATGTTTAAACTAAGGTGTCAACTCTAGCAGATAGCCTATATCCTCTCATTCCCCACATGCTTACCCCACCCCTAGGAAGTGTGCCCCTTATATTTTCAACAGTCCTTTGGTTTCTCCACTTCCTTGCTAAGGCTTCAACAACAGGTTGGACATGAAGTCTCATAGCCTTGTAGTTGCAGCTTGGAACCTTGGGAAGTCAATTCCCAACAATTCTCTCACTTGGAGAGAATGATTATAGGCCTGACAACTTGCTTATTCAATAACACATGGGCCTAACAACCCGCCTCTTTAGCTCAATTACTTAGGATACTCCTCAAAAAAGCTCCCAAGACTTCCCAAATGTAGATGGAAAAGTGAACATGAGAGAATGAGGGTAAGCATGATTGGGAAAGATGATAATTACACTAAGTTCTCAACAATATATTTTCCTATTCCCAACTTGACACTTGTCTTGTTGGGAATGACCTTGCTCCCACCTTGTCCCCACATGGTGATATGTTCCTCCTCCTTAGGAACATAGGGACTTAGGATAAAACATTACATAATTAGACTTTAGTAAATATTATTATAATATTTCCTTGGATTAGCCCCCCTTGGATTATCCCCTCTTCCTATACTCTTAGCCCCCCTTTCCCTTTCTAGTGAATTTTATCCCCCCATACTCTTTTGTCTGGTTGGTCTACAACAATGATGTAATTTTTGTTGATACTGAGACGGGGGTGAATCGGTATCAAGTACAATTTAAAAACCTTTTTCAACTTATACTTAAACCATTCAATTATATCCAATTAGCAATGAACAATAGTATAAGAGTTACACCAATACACCATGCAGAATATATGAGAAATAATCAATAGATTTTGTTCAAGGGAAGTAATGACTTCCAAAGCTAGCTACAACTTCCAAATTTAAAGGGAGGGATAAACCTCCAAGAGGAAGATACAATCCTCAAACATCAAGAGAGAGTTTAACTCTCCATCCTTGCCCCTTCCTTCCACCCAAGAATATATGAGAGATAATAAAACTTTACATTAAATCATCACCATCAACCAATCATCACATAGAACCTGATAATGTTTCCTGAGACTTCTCCAATTTCTTCAATTCTTCAATTCTTGGAGTACTCTGATCCTGTAGATAATATTAGTCAATGTATTCTCTGAAACTCCTCCAATTTTCACTCCTTGAATCCTCCCCAAAAAGAGGTTATAGAAAGAATGGTAAACTTTATTCAATTCTGGTCTATTCAGGAGAGTGAACTTGCACCGCATTCCCCACGCTTCATAATTAACATCCGATTCTGAAACTTGCACACAAGAAACTACAGTCCGTACTCTTTCCAATGAAATTTGTCCCACTTCATTTGGATTCTCTATGAAGAAGTTATGACTGTTTTACCCAGAACACCTGTTTATTGAATAGCTTCAGAACTGGTCACAAACCCTATCTTCCACAGAGTGTATCTCCATAATTATAGTGAATCAAGAGATTACATGTTTACCAAAGGTACCTTGATATGTTTTATGAATACCATAGCGATTTCACCATCTGAATCATTCTAGAAAAAAATTTATAGCAAAAATGGTAAGATGACCTGAAAATAACATACCTTAG
>ML785730.1:604752-617339 GCA_009831015.1 Picea engelmannii
TCAATCCTCCCTCCTTAGGAAGCAATGGTCTCCATTGCGTTGAGTTCCCGGGGGAGAGGGAAAAGCGATTGCTGAATCTGAATCTTGGTGATCTGCTTGCCTTGCTGGAGATGTGGCGTTGCTTAGCTTGTTGAAGGCTATCAAAAACCTTTGGCTGGAAGGTTTGGACCTTTTTAACTAGTTTGGCTATTTTAGATGACTGTGTGTAGAAGGAATCTTCGTGCTTTGTTGCAACCTTGTTGACCTGCTTATGTTGGATAGAAGGTGCTTGGGCCGAAGCTGTGGTGGCTGCAGTATCCTTTTATTCACCCTTTGAACAGATTGTGGAGAAGATAAATTTTGTAGTATGAGATACTACCTTGTGGCACTGTTTAGGTGGGGCAGTAGTTGGAACTACCTCTGGTGTCCTGTAGAGATGACCCCCCAGAGTAATAATGACACTACGGGATCGAGACTCATAGATAGCATGGCGTTTCCACATATATGGCTGGCCCAAGAGAACATCACAGACATCCAGTGGGGAAACATCACATAATACCTCATCCTTGAAGGGTTGGATGCCGTATGGAAATCGACACTGCTGGCTGACACGAAGATCTCGTCCTTGGAGAAGCCACCCAATGTTGTATGGTTGTGGGTGTGGTGTTGTTGACAATCCAAACTATTTGATGACCTCTGTTGAGATGAGGTTCTTCTGGCTTCCGCTATCAACAATAAAATGCAGCGGCGTCCCCTTCACCCACATCTGTGAATGAAAAAGGCGCTCCCCCTCTTCTGGATCTGTTGGTTCTTCTGGTTGAATTGTTGCGGTCGCGACAATAGTAGTGGGGTCTACGTCGATGATCTATCTTTTACCAGTATTTTCATAATCAGATTCTGAATCAGGGTTCGGCTCCTTGTCATTGATCTCGGCCACCAATGACTGTTTTGAGCGACATTCGTCGGTGTTGTGCCAGGGGTTTTTGTGGAAATCGCACCATTTTTCGGTGTCCTTCTTTGTCTTCCCGTGACCCTTATTTTCCTGTGGCTTGGACTGGTTTTCGGGAGACTGTTTGTTAGGGTTGTCTTTGTCATACTTTGGTTGTTGTGGATTTGCAAACCCGAACTCCCGTTTGTTCTGGTGCTTAAATTTCTTCTCGATTTTAATAGCATATCGATAGGCAGCACCGAGTGATGAGATGTCCAGAAAATCCATTTCAGTTTGGATGTATCTGTGTAGAGCCCCACGGTATTTAAGAACTAAATGTCGTTCAGAGTCTTTGATACCCAGCTTGGTGCGCAAGGTATGGAAGCTATTGGTGAACTCCAGAACTGATTGTCCCTTCTCTTGCCGTAGTGTGGTCCATCTCATGTACGGGTCCTCATAGTTGCCAACAGGGTAGTACTATTTCTTTACCGCATCCACAAAAAATTCCCAAGTGGGCTCGGCCCCATATATTCCAGAATCCTCTGTGGAACTCTGCTCCCAGTAAGTTTTCCACCAATGTTTGACATGGGGGAGAGCCTTAACGAGTGCGAAGGTGATCTTTTCCTTGTCTAAAAAATTATGAACAGAGAAATAACCTTCTAGCAGATTTAACCATTTATCTAGGGCATTTGCATCTATTTGACCTTCAAATACGAAAATATCAAAATTAACCTGTACCTTGAAAGGCGAGGTGCCTCCAAAGTGTTCTCTTGATGAATATGCGCCTAATGCTATCGACAGGCGTTTAAGGATGTGGGAAAAAATCTCCATCATTTCGTCCCTCTGTCGCGTGAGAGCTTGCTCAAGCAACAGATTGATAGGATCGACTGCTCTGTCGTTTTTCTTTTCTTCCGCCATTGAGGGTTTCTTGGGTGTGCGAGAGCGATTTTATTCAAGAGAGACAAGCTCAAGACCCAACTTTCTATACTTGGACCTCGTCGCGGACATGCACTGAAAAAACAATCAAGAGCAGCCTGCTCTGATACCACTGATCCGGATTATTTTCGACACGAAATGAGAGCGGAGATATAATAAATAAATGCACAAAGATATTGCAGATATTCAATAATATAATAGAAATGTATCAGATATGCAACCATAAACATAGATATACAGTAATACACAATTTCTATTAGTCAGAGAAATGTACAGAGACTGTAAAAATACAGAGTGAAAGACTCGCTAGAATGGTGGCATCTTATCTCTGAGAAGAGATGTGATGGCTACTCGCATTAGCAAGAAGATGATTACAATGAGGCTATGAAGGCCCTTTTACAGTAAACGGGAATGCCAAAAGTCCTAGACATCCAAAAACCTAACCCTAGGATATGAAGCGCCAAAAGTCATGTGGGCCCCATTTGGGTAAGTGAGTACATCAACTTCCCAGGGTCGTAACTTTTGCATACGATCTCCGTTTTAAGCGTGTGATAACTCGTTGTAAAGGTATCGTCGAGGAGATTCATTTTGGGGGCTCAATTATTCCTTCGACTATTATTGATAACCTCGATCTCGAAAAACCTTCATTTAGGCCCTCAAAATGGCCCTGGAAGTTAAAACCTCCTAAAAATAGTAAATTGCCAAAATTGCCAGAAAGTCGTTTTGAGCCATTTGGAAAAGGTGGGTGACCACCGATATCCACATGGATCATATGTACCATTCATCTTCTTCTTTACATTCTTCAGTGGTCAATGTTATTCGACAATCTTCATTGTTTGGAATCTCTTTCCTTCTCCATATTGTGGTTGGCATAGGGACATCTTCATTCATATATCTGCAATCTCGTTCTTTGTGACCAAGAAAATTGCATTTGTAGCATACAATATTGTTTTCCATCAACGGGTAAAATAAATTATAACTTATGTTGACAAATCCACGATTATTTCCATATCTTCTATTTACACCATTCATGTTTCTTGCGTATTTGTTCCTTTCATTGATTTTGCAATTAATTGCCTTATGTCCAAAATTTTTGCAAGTATAACAATGACCAAGAAATAAATTTTAATACCTGGGAGTAAGTGACCTTCTTTGTGATGTAGTCCATCTGGGTTCATGATCTACTCTTCTGTAGTTTCCTTCATACTGATTGAAGCTTCTTTGATTCCTGAAGGTAGGAGGTCTTCTTGGATATTCATATTTTTTGTAATCATTCTTTCTTTCTGGTATCCTGGTCCACTTCTCATCAACTATCTTTGTAGCTCTTTCTTCAACCTTCTTGTTGGTATTTACATCTTCTTTGTATGAAGTTTCACCCATGCATCCAAGATTTATTAATTCTTTTGGCACTTGAGAGTTTCTTAAGCTCTTCCTCAATGAGACAACTTCTTGTTCAAGTGACGCAGCCCTCCCAACCCGCAAGTCGAAAGTCTGGGCACACAGGATCGTTCTTCTTCTGCTAGCCCGAAGAGATCTCAACAATTGGCTCTTCTATTTTCCCTTTCGGGAAATCTTCACCCCACAGTAAAACCTCACGGAATCCCCCTTCACACTTCGAGAGATCGGACTTCGCAATTTCGTGAGTCTTGTGATCGAGCATCGGTGCTTTCAGACCTCTGAACACTGATATGCCGAGTTCCGATAAACTCTGGAACGCTAAGGTTCCGCCTCCACTAGAAATCAACGGTTCTGGAGTTTTCCCTTCATCCAATGATCAGCACTATTTCACGCACCGGGAGCTCGATATACAAGAGCTCTATGTCTCCTCTACCTTCCAGGTCTCGAAATCTCGAAAGACTTGCATGCCTGCTCTGGGTCCCACAACTCTTGTCCTTTCCACGCGTCACTTCAATCACGCTTTCCACTGACGTGAGATTTTTGCCACCTGTCCCCTCCTCGCGATCTTCTAGCCTGTGTGGTTTCGCTATTTCGGTTATCGGGAGTCTTAGACTCGCAATCCCCAACCTTATGTCACCACGAACCCCGATTTCTCAATTCCCGATTCACCGATGGATTAGGTCACTTGTGTCGTGATTTTAGAAATCACAATATAGAAGGGGTCCCGCTCCTTATCGATGTGAATGCCAGTTTCCCGAACTCCGAAGCTTCGAGATGCCGACGTGACAATCTCCACCTTTCACCCGAAATCTCCCCCTTCATGTTTCGGGGATTTGATCTGCCAAAGTCTTGGCCTCCTCTCACCCTTTCAAACCAAAAGATACCGAAACACTTGGATTCCAACACACGTCCCAATATTGACCCCATAATGGAACCTTCTGCCTTGTCGGGGATCCGAACTTCGCAGTTTCGCGAATCCAAATGACGAAGTTTCGGTCTTTCCACCCACGAAACCCCGAAATGGAATTTCACGAGTAAATCCAACGGTCCCTGTTGGTGTGAATATACGACCCTCTCTCTCCTGAGCTTCCGCTTGCAGAAAACAACCACCATAACCTCCTTTCTCCTCTGCGAGATCTGATGGCTCACGGGATATCGCGGATTCTCCACGGAGAATTCCAGCCGTCCGTTCTCCCTTCTGAGAACTTATGCAAATTTGATAAAATGGTTTTCCACAAAACTTAACTGCCTGCAACACAACCTTGTGATGCCTCCAGACACCAACCTTCTGTGATTTTCTTCGACGACTGTCAAGACTCTATCCCTCCTTATCTTTTTCCAACTCTGAGTCTTAAAGAAGACTTTTTCACGCACTCCTTGTGGAAAATCCTTCAATTACTTCAAAGAATTGAAGTCCTTTGACTCTGCGCACTCCCTGCAACAGTAGTCCTTCAACAATTTCTCAAGTTCGCAAACTCTGAGACTTTACTCGGCCTGCGCACTCCTTGCATGGCTCCTATGCTCAACTTGCACTTCTGCGAGAATGAGAACAACATTAACCCTCCTGAGCTTTCAGAGATAAAACTCTGAACTCTTGTCAACGCACTCCTTGCGGACAATTCAACTGCACTCCTTGCAAGAACTCTCGCTTAGATAGAGAAATAATTGAAACTCATTTCCCTTACTCTCTCTCTCTCAGATTTCAGACATTTAACAAGAAATCATTCATACACAGCATAAACAACAAATGCATGACAAAAAGAGTAAAACATTCATGAGCATAACATTCAACAATGCACACGCAGAGAATATACGAGAACCATGAGTCTGAATCAAATATTTTTGTATTAATCCAGAAATTTTGTACATGGAATTCTTCTACACAACTCTCTGCTTCTTCTCTTCTCTGCTCTATGCTCTCATCTTAAAAAAAATCATACAACTATACAATGAGGGTGTATATATCCTGTTTCCCTCTTGCACTCTAAAATTGTCTAATATAAGCATTAAATTCTATCTACCTACATTAACTTTGCATAAATGACTCTATCTACTTCAGACGAGAGTGGGATGCTCAAGGTCTGATTACAATAATACAAGCATGCCTCCACTTAATGACTTCATTAATATTTCAAAACATTTTCAAAAAATGTGCTCAGTGCTTTTCCAGTTGTCTCTTATCTCCACGTTGGCTCGCTACTGACTATGCTTGCACGCCCTTATGATGCTCCTGCATCATGCTCCCTCGCTTGAAAATTTTCATGGGCTAATGTCCATGAGTTCGCGCACGGTCTGCCCATGCTTCTGTATTTCTGTTTCGTTCTCCCAGCTGGCATCTTCAACTGGATGGCCCTTCCACTTGATCAAGTATTCAAAGTATTGCTTCCGCCTGGTCCTCTTACCAACTCTTTTGTCCAGTATGCGCTCCATCTGCAGATTTTCTACAACTAGCATTTGTTTCGTCCACTGAACCTCTAGTTGTTCATTTCCTACTTTTTCTTCCTCAGCTATATAAGGGTACAAATCTGAGACATTGAATATCGGAGAAATTTCGATCCCATCGGGTAATTCAATCTCATATGCATTCGTCCCAAATTTCTTCAAGACCTTACATGGTCCAATTTTCTTCATCTTCAGTTTATGATATGTTCCCTTCGGGAACCTTTCCTTTCTCAAATGTGCGAGGATCAAATCACCAACTTCAAACTGAAGTTCTCTCCTGCGTTGATCTACCCTGCATTTATATTTTTGGCTTGAATGTTGCAATCGCTCCTTCACCTGGATGTGAAGCTCCTTCATCGCTTCTGCGAAATATTTTGCACTAGTGCTCCTAGTCGCAATCTGTTCTAAATCCCTCAGCTCAGAAATTCCTCTTGGATACATGCCATAGACAATCTGAAATGGACTTTGTCCTGTGCTTCTGTTGATTGAATCATTGTAAGAAAATTTCGCCTGTGGTAATATGTTGTCCCACTGGATGTGGTGTTATGTCATCAAGCTCCTCAACAAGTCTCCCAAACTCCTATTCACAGCTTCTGTTTGTCCATTTGTTTGGGGATGACAAGTTGAACTGAATGACAAGTTCGTCCCCAGCTTTTTCCATAAGGTTCTCCAGAAGTGTCCTACGAACTTAGTGTCTCGGTCTGAAACTATGCTTCTTGGCAATCCATGAAGTCGAATGACTTCTTTGAAAAACAGATTCGCAATGTGAGTTGCGTCATTGGTTTTCTGACATGGAATGAAATGTGCCATTTTGGAAAATCTATCCACCACCACAAAGATTGATTCAAACCCTCTTTGTGTTCTTGGCAACCCCAATATGAAGTCCATGCTGACTGCATCCCACAGCCTCTCAAGTATGGGAAATGGTTGATAAAAACCTGCATTATGCCTCTTTCCTTTTGAATGCTGACAAATTTTGCATCTGTCCACGAATCTTTTGACATCTACTCACATTCCTGGCCAAAAATATGACTCATTCAACTTTGCGAACGTCTTGTCATGACCGAAATGCCCGACCAATCCTCCACTATGTTTCTCCTTCAGCAAATTCTTCCTCATGGAGCATTTTGGAATACAAAGTTGATTACCTTTAAACAGTAATCCTTCCTGGATCATGTATTATGCCCATTGGCTTCTATCTCTGAGAATCGGATTCTCAGTTTCTTCGTACGCCTCTTTAAAATTTGTATCAGCTTGATACATCTCCTTAAGATCATCAAAACCCAACGTTTTGACCCTGAACTCCTGCAATAGCAAACACTTCCTGCTCAAAGCATCAACAACTTTGTTAGCAGTACCAGAAATATGTTTAATCACAAAAGTGAAATTTTGCATATATTCAACCCATTTTACATGTCTTTGATTCAACTTCTCCTGTTGAGTCACAAATTGCAATGCATGATTATCATTGTATAAGACAAACTCTTTAGGAATTAAATAATGTCTCCATTTCTTCAATGCCTGAATAATAGCATAGAACTCCTTGTCATACGTGGAGTATTTTATCTTGGCTTCATTCAACTTCTCACTGAAGTATGCTATTGGAAAATCCACTATTGTAAATCCACTTGCATCGCATTTCACTTGAAATGGCTTTTGGAAATCAGGCAACACCAGAATTGGTTGTCCCGTGATTTTCCTCTTCAATAGATTAAAACTCTTCTCAGCCTCTTCTGTCCAGTGAAAATATTTGTGTCTCTTCTTCACTGTGTCCATCATTGGTGCACTAATTCCACTAAAATTCCTGATCAATTTTCGGTAGAAACTAGCCAATCCGTGAAAACTTCTCACCTCAAAGATATTCTTTGGTGACGGCCAATTCTTGATCACCTCCACTTTATCTGGATCCATCCTCAACTTATCTGGAGAAATAACAAAACCCAAATAAATGAGCTCCATCTTCATGAATGAGGATTTCTTCATGTTTATCAGCAGCTTCTCCTGCTGTAACCTCTACATCACTGTAGCCAAATGTTTCAGATGATCTGCCTCTGTTTTATTGAAAATCAGTATGTCATCAAGGTACACAATGACAAATTTTCCGATGAAATCCTTAAGGACTTCATTCATCAATCTCATGAAAGTACTTGGCGCGTTTGTTAAACCAAACGGCATGACAAGCCATTCGTATAACCCTTCATTGGTTTTGAATGTTGTCTTCCATTCATCACCTTCCCTCATACGAATCTGGTGATAACCGCTTTTCAAATCAATCTTCGAAAAATATTTTTCTCCACTCAAGCAATCCATCAAATCATCCATCCTTGGCAATGGAAATCTGTACCTAATGGTTATCTTGTTGATTGCTCTCGAGTCAGTACACATCCTCTAGCCTCCGTCTTTCTTCGGACTGAGTACTGTCGGAACAACACATGGACTCAAGCTTTCTCTGACCAAACCTTTGTCCAACAAATCCTGGACTTGTCTTTTGACCTCTTCATTCTCCTACGGCATCAATCTGTATGCTGCTTTGTTTGGTAAACTAGCTCCAGGTATGAGATCGATATGATGACTCACACTTCTAATCAGTGGCAACAAACGAGGTAGTTTGTCCACTACTATGTCAGCGAACTCTTCCAGCAGTTCCTGAACCTCTTTTGGTAAATCATCTACCCTTGTGCTCGTCAAAACAATCTTTGGTTTCCTGACCACAATGAATTGTAGTTCCTCCTTCTTCTTAACCTTCTTAAGAAGTTCCTTCCCACTCATGAGAAGTACAGTGTTGCTCACCTCTGGTTTTACTTCTTTATCTTTGATCGACAACATCATGTGAGTCCTCCCATTCTTCTCTAGGGTGTATGTGTTCATTTTCCCATCATGAATTACATTCTTGTCATACTTTATGGTCTACCCAGTAATAGATGAAAAACGTCCATAGGAATAACATCACAGAGTATTTCATCTTTATACCCTCCTATCTTAAATTCAACTAAACATTGCTTAGTGACATTTACCTGATGTCCTTTTCGCAACCACGAAACTCTATATGGGCTGGGATGATCAATCGTCTCCAGCTCCATCTTTTCTACCATCTCTGTAGAAACGATATTATCTGTGCTACCACTGTCTACAATAACTTTACATTTCCAGTCTTTGGTTTTGCACACAGTTCGAAAAAGTCTGTTTCTTTGGACTGAACTCTCGACCTCCTTCTCTGGTGTTAAAAGAGCTTTTCGCATCATCAGCGATCTTCCGCCTTCAACATCTTCTACCTCAACATTTCGCCTTTGTGCTTTGGCAATGTGAGTCTCTCCTTCCTCTTTCTTCTTGTCTAGACATTCATAAGACTTGTGTCTGACCTTTCCGCACGTGAAGCATTTTATCACTCCACTTCTTCCTCTTCCTCTACCTCTAGTACGAGGAAAAATGTTGTTATCAGCATACACTCCTCTCTGATCAGCACACTGCCTTCTCTGTACATCATATTGCCCTTTCTGTGAGCTTCCACCTCTCTCAATCTGAGGTTGAGGTTTCTTCCAGTCATCCTTAGGCTTCTGACTTCTATCTTGGACAACTGATTTTCCCCTGGCTTGACTTCTGCCTCAGCCTCTTTGACCTTGTTTTCAGCTCAGCTTCTCTTCTGCCTTTAGAGCCATTTGATAAGCATCTTCCACTGTTCGGATGGTCATAATGCTCATTTTGTCCTGAATTTCGTATCTCATGCCATTCATATACCTAGCAACCTTTTCATCATTACTTTCACGATGACCTGCTCTAATGTTTAGCCTGTAGAACTCTTCAGTGTATTCCTTCACTGTCATCAGCCTCTGCCTCAAGTTCTGCATCCTTTGAAACAAAGTAATTTGATAATCCTTGGGAATGAATTTCGCTTTCATTTTTGCAATCATCCTATCCCAACTCTTGATTTTATGCTTACCTTGGCAGCGTCTGTCAGCTTGCAGTTCATCCCACCACAATGTTGCATGTCCCTTAAGTCTCGTGACAACATGTTTGACCTTCTTGTCTTCTTAGACATCTTCATAGTCAAAATGCGTGTCCAGAGCTCTAATCCAGTCTAGAAGCTCTTCAACATCCAAGTTTCCCTCATAAACTGGAATGTCCATTTTGGCTCTTGCACCCATTCTTGCAACAGCTCTAAGCAGGCATTCATTTGCTACATCTTATGTTGTGACTTCTTCTTCATCATGTCCAGCTTCATTTTCACTTTCAGAATCACTAACATCCCCAGTACCGGTTTTGCGCCTCTGTGTTGTCTCCATGTCTTCAAGTCTAGCGTGTAGGTCACGCATCTCTCTCTCCATGGTTGGATCAGGCATCTGCCTACCCCTTATTCTCGGTATTTCCCTATCCTCTGGTGGATCGGGTGTTTGTCTGTCTCTTCTCCTCGCCGACATGGCTAAAATTCCTTCTCGCTTTTCCTACCTGAAATATACAAACAAGAATCAAGCTCTGATACCAGATGACGCAGCCCTCCCAACCCGCAAGTCAGAAGTCTGCTCACACAGGATCGTTCTTCTTCCACTGGCCCGAAGAGCTCTCAACAATTGGCTCTTCTATTTTCCCTTTCAGGAAATCCTCACCCCACATTAAAACCTCATGGAATCCCCCTTCACACTTCGGGAGATCGTACTTCGCGATTTCACGAGTCTTGTGATCGAGTGCCTGTTCTTTTAGACATCCGAACACCAATATGTCGAGTTTCGATAAACTCTGGAATGCTAAGGTTCTGCCTCCACTAGAAATCAATGGTTCTGGAGTTTTCCCTTGATCCAACGATTAGCGCTATTAAGCGCACTGGGAGCTCGATATACAAGAGCTCTATGTCTCCTCTACCTTCCAGGTCCTGAAATCCTGAAATACTTGCGTGCCTGCTCCGGGTCCCACAACTGTTGTCCTTTCCATGCGTCACTTCAATCACGCTTTCCACTGATGTGAGATTTTTTCCACCTGTCGCCTCCTCACAATCTGCTAGCCTGTGTGGTTTCTCTATTTCGGTTATCGGGAATCTTAGACTCGCGATCCCCAACCTTATGTCACCACAAACCCCGATTTACCGATTCTTCATTCGCCGATGGACTAGGTCACTTGTGTCGCGATTTTAGAAATCGCAATATAGCAGGGGTCCCGCTCCTTATCGATGTGAATGCCAATTTCCCAAACTCTGAAGCTCCGAGATGCCGACGTGATAATCTCCACCTTTCACCCGAAAGCTCCCCCTTTGTGTTTCAGGGATTTGATCCACCAAAGTCTTGGCCTCCTCTCACCCTTTCAAACCCCAAGATACCAAAACGCTTGGATTCCAACACACATCCCAATCTTGACCCCACAATGGAACCTTCTGCCTTGTCGGGGATCCGAACTTCACAGTTTCGCGAATCCAAATGAGGAAGTTTCGGTCTTTCCACCCACAAAAACCCGAAATGGAATTTCGCGAGTAAATCCAATGGTCCCCGTTGGCGTGAATCTACGGCCCTCTCTCTCCTGAGCTTCCGCTTGCAGAAAACGACCACCGTAACCTCCTTGCTCCTTTGCGAGATCTGATGGCTCGCGGGATTTCGCGGATTCTCCATGGAGAATTCCGACCGTCCGTTCTCCCTTCTGAGAACTTCTACAAATTTGATAAAATGGTTTTCCACGGAACTTAACCGCCTGCAACACAACCTTGTGATGCCTCCAGACACCAACCTTCTGTGATTTTCTTCGACGACTATGAAGACTCTATCCCTCCTGAGCTTTCTCCAACTCTGAGTCTTAAAGAAGACTCATGCACGCACTCCTTGTGGCAAATCCTTCAATTACTTCAAAGAATAGAAGTCCTTCGACTCTGCACACTCCCTGCAATAGTAGTCCTTCAACAATTTCTCAGGTTCGCAAACTCTGAGACTTTACTCGGCCCGTGCACTCCTTGCACAGCTCCTATGATCAACTTGCACTTCTGCGAGAATGAGAACAATGTTAACCCTCCTGATCTTTCAGAGATAAAACTATGAACTCTTGTCAACGCACTCGTTGCGGACAATTCAACTGCACTCTTTGCAGGAACTCTTGCTCAGATAGAGAAATAATTGAAACTCATTTCCCTTACTCTCTCTCTCTCAGATTTCAAACATTTAACAAGAAATCATTCATATATAGCATAAACAGCAAATGTATGACAGAAAGAGTAAAGTATTCATGAGCATAACATTCAACAATGCACACGCAGAGAATATACGAGAACCATGAGTCTGAATCAAAGCTTTTTGTATTAATCCAGAACTTTTGTACATGGAATTCTTCTACATAGCTCTCTTCTTCTTCTCTTCTCCGCTCTATGCTCTCATCTTAAAAAAAAATCATACAACTATACAATGAGGGTGTCTATATCCCATTTCCCTCTTGCACTCTAAAACTGTCTAATCTAAGCATTAAATTCTATCTACCTACATTAACTTTGCATAAATGCCTCTATCTACTTCAGACGAGAGCGGGACACTCAAGGTCTGATTACAATAATACAAGCATGCCTTCACTTAATGACTTCATTAATATTTCAAAACATTTTCAAAAAATGTGCTCGGTGCTTTTCCAGCTATCTCTTATCTCCGCGTTGGCTCGCTGTTGACTATGCTTGCACGCCCTTACGATGCTCCTGCATCATCAAGTTTCTCACAATCTTCTTCTTTCTTTATCATTTGGACCTTCTTTACTTCTGCTATTCTTCTTGCTTCTTCAAGTAGAGTTTTCAAGGAAATAGTTTATTCTCTTAGTTTCTGAAAGTCTTCTAATTGTTTCTTTAAGCTTACAATTGTCTTTTCATAACTACCCAATTCACTTCTTAGTTTTCTACACGTGTCTTTGAGCTTGCTATTTTCAATCTCAACATGCTTCAATTTTTTAAGAT
>ML785730.1:617389-633042 GCA_009831015.1 Picea engelmannii
TGATTTTATTCTTCTTCATTGTCATCTCTTTCAATCCTTGGATGAGGACATTCAAATTCAACATGTCCTACTCCTTCACAATTAAAGCAAAAGAACTGACCTCTATTTTCTTCTTTGAAATCTGAGATGTTGTAATCTTCTTCGACTTCTTCTTCTTATTCTACTTCTTCCCTTGCATAAAGGTCTTGTAGCTTGTCCCAAATCTCTTTTGTTGATGCACATGATCCCACCTTGGATTTCACTGAATCTGTCAATCCATCCAGGATGGTATCTATTGTCAGTTTGTTGTTCCTTTTTTCTTCCTTCTGAGTTGCAGTCTTTGGTTTCTTCAAACCATTGTATCATGAAGCAACTAAGAACCAAACATTTGCCCCAAAAGATTTTAAGTAAGTTTCCATTCTATTTTTCTAGTATTCAAAATTCCTTCCATCAAATGGTGGAATCCCATTTGGAATGTTGTCTTCCATTTCTGCATAGGATCTTCCTTCCAGTGGTTAAACTGTACTGAAGGTAACCTGCTCTGATACCAATTGTTGATACTGAGAGGAGGGTGAATCAGTATCAAGTACAATTTAAAAAACTTTTTCAATTTATACGTAAACCATTCAATTATATCCAATGAGCAATGAACAATAGTATAAGAGTTACACCAATACACCATAATACACCATGCAGAATATATAAGAAATAATCAATAGTTTTTGTTCAAGGGAAGTAATGACTTCCAAAGGTAGCTACAGCTTCCAAATGTAAAGGGAGGGATAAACCTCCAAGAGGAAAATACAATCCTCAAATATGAAGAAAGAGTTGAACTCTCCATCCTTTCCCCTTCCTTCCACCCAAGAATATATGAGAGATAATAAAACTTTACATTAAACCATCACCATCAACCAATCATCACATAGAACCTGATAATGCTTCCTAAGACTTCTTCAATGTCTGCAATTATTCAATTCTTGGAGTACTCTGATACTGTAGATAATATTACTCAATGTATTCTCTGAAACTCCTTCAATTTTCACTCCTTGAATCCTCCCCAAAAAGAGGTTATAGAAAGAATGGTAGACTTTATTCAATTCTGGTCTATTCAGGAGAGTGAACTTGAACAGAATGCCCCAGGCTCAATAATTAACATCCAATTATGAAACTTGCACACAAGAAACTAGATTTTGTACTCTTTCCAATGAAATATGTCCCACTTCATTTGGATTCTCTATGAATAAGTTATGATTGTTTTACCCGGAACACATGTTTATTGACTAGCTTCAAGACTGGTCACAAACCCTATCTTCCACAGAGTGTATCTCCATAATTATAGCGAATCAAGAGTTGAAATTTTTACCAGAGTTACCTTGATATGTCTTCTCAATACCATAGAAATTTCACCATCTGAAGTGTTCAAGAAAAAAAATTATAGCAAAAATGGTAAAATGACCTGAAAATAACATACCTTAGAACACATCACCAAAAGACTTCATCCTCCCTTAAAATCCGGCCTTCTTTACTTCTTATTTCCTCTGAAATTCGACTTGTATCAAATGAATGTATAATGATGTTTATTTATACCATTTATGTCACTTCCTTTTAACATTAGGGCCGACCTGACACTTTCTTATTTTGTAATTCTTTTCTTTAATTGTCTTCAAGGCCTACATGTACTTCCTTCTTCAATTCACTTTGTCATCTTCAAAAATTTATTTCTCCTCAACCATGAGGATCCACGTGACGTGCCACATACCACTGGAAACAACATGATGTATACTTTCCATTCATGGGTGTTGTATATGCATGTGCATTGTCCTTCATGTCCAAATACCTTTATCAATCTTGCGGTCCAAAACCCATGACTAGGGTTGACATCAATGACAACAACCAATCTTCCAACAATTTTATTAATATCTGAGTGTGATTACATTTTATAAAGACAATCTCACTAGCCTTTTAGCATATGGGTTCTCTAGATTTTAATCACATAGACACTCTGGCCTCAAAACACATATACAAGGGCACTCTGACCCAAAGTATCATGTCTCATCGGCCTATATGTACATTACAATTGGGGTTCGACCTGTGGGTACCCTTGTTTATGCATTGTCCTCGGTGTATTATATACACATGTACAATCAAATATTCACAAGTCCGAAAAAATATGTGGGTACTCTACCCGCATAGCATCTTCGTTCTCCCAAGTTGCATTCTCAAGACTGTACTAGGTCCATTGGACCTTTACTAGTCTTACGGATCGATTCTGGAGTTGCTTGATATTTCGATCCAATATGAAAATTGGTTGCACTTGAAGGTCTCCTTCTTGCTCCCCCTGAATCACATTCCAATAAACAATAAGATTAGCATCAGGTACATACTTTTTAATAAAATATGCATGGAATACATTATGAATGCACATGGACGTAGGTAGTGCAAGCATGTATGCAACATGACCAATCCTCTCCAGGATTTCAAAGAGTCCACAATATCTCGTTGTAAGCTTTGAACAGCTCCCCAACTTCAAGGAACTTCTTTTAGCCTTCACTTTCAAGAATACATGGTCACCCGCTTTAAACTCTCTGTGAGTTCTTCTTTTATCAGCATATCTTTTCTACCTATCTTAGGTAGCCTTTAAATTCTACTTTTTTTTCACCGTCTGTTCCTCCATTTCCCTGAGAAATTCTAGCAGAACCACTGCTTTGTCTGTTGGGTTGTCCCAACTCACTGGTGTGTTACACTTTCTTCCATATAGTGCCTCAAATGGGCTCATCTTTAAATATTCCTCGTACCCATTATTATAATAAAAATAAACCAGGTGGAGGTAGTCCTCCCATTTTGATGGTGTATCCATCACATACATCCTCAACATATCCTCAATCACTTGATTGACCCTCTTTGTTTATCCATATGACTCTGGATGGTACATTGTGTTGAAGTTCAGATTTGTCCCAAACCCTTTGAATAGTCCCTTCCAAAAGTTTGATGTGAACTTGGGATCTCTATCAAACACAATTGTCTTAGGTGCACCATGTAGCCTGTCAATTTCCCTCATATAAATATCTACAATGTTAGTTACCTTATGAATTAACTTCACTGGAATAAAGTGAGCAAATTTAGTAAGCTAATCCACCACCACCATGATAGAATCATGTTGCTTGGCTATTCTGGGCATCTTAGTGATGAAATCAATTGTTACAACTTCTCATTTTCACGCAGGAATGGGTAATAGTTGTAGAAAACCAAGTGGGTTCTTCTGCTCAGTCTTGACCCTTTTACATTCCAAACATCGGGCAATATAATCAAATACCTCTTTCTTCATACCTGACCAAAAATATTGGCTCTTGACATCTGCAATTGTTTTCTAGTAGCCCGAGTGCCAAACATAAGGCACATTATGCATTTCTCTTAACATCATATTTTTCAACTTTCGTGAATTAGGCACATAAATTATTCCCATGTACAAGAGAATCACATCCTCCCTTAGCTCATAATTTTCAATTTTCTATTGCAAATTACATTGCTTTAATTTTTCTTTTGTCTCCATATAACATTGATCTGATTTCACAGCTTTCAAAATTATATCTTGTAAATCAGATTTATACATGCTAATGGTTGTACCATGCACTCTCTTGATGAGTGCATTAGCCACCTTGTTCTCTTTACCTTTGATATTATTTATTTCAAAGTCATATTCACTGAGGAATTCCAACCATCTCCTTTGCTTAGCATTTACAGTTGGTTTTCCAAACAAATATTTCAAACCACTATAGTTTGTCCTCAACTAAAATCTCTTCCCCATGAGGTAGTGCCTCCACATGTTCAAGGCATGCACTATGGCTACCAATTCTAAATCATGAGTGGCACAATGTCTCTCATGTTCTTTTAATTTCCTTGATTCATAGCATACCACATGCCCATTCTGACTAAGGACTCCTCCAAGCCCTTCCTTGCATGCACCAATGCATACAACAAAATCTCTATCTAGATCAACAATCCTCAAAATTGGTGCACTTGTTAACAGGATATTCAAGTGTTGAAAACTTGTTTCACATTCTAAAGTCCACTCGAATCTCACACCCTTCTTTTTTAAGGATGTGATTGGGTGTGTGATCTTTGAGAATCCTTCAATAAATATTCTATACTAACCTGCAAGTCCCATGAAGGATCTCACCTATGATACATTCATTGATATTGGCCATCCCTAAATGGCTCTTATATTTTCCAGATCCACTAATATCCCTTCCTTTGATATGATATGGCCCAAATAATATATCTGCCTCTTGTAAAATGAGCACTTGCTCAACTTTGCATACAACTGGTGCTCCCTCCATACTTGTAGCACCATTTTTAAGTGTTTCTCATGCTCTTCCTCAGACTTAGATTAAATAAGTATGTCATTCAAAAATACAATGACAAAAATATTTAAGTAATCTTTGAAAATACCATTCATTAAACACATGAATACAATCGGTGCATTTGAAAACCCAAATGGCACCATTGTGAACTCATAATGACCATACCTTGTTATAAATGTTGTCTTGTTGATATCTTCTTCTTTAATTCCCACCTGATGATATCCTGACCTAAGTTCAATTTTGGAAAATATATTTCCATCCTTCAGTTGATCAAAGAGATCATCTATCTTTAGAAAATGATATTTTTTCTTCATTGTCACCTTATTTATCTTCCTGAATTCAATGCAAAGACTCAATTTCCCATCCTTCTTTTTCACAAATAGCATTGGGGCACCCCAAGGTGACACACTTGGGCATATATACCCCTTCTTCAAAACCTCCTCAAATTGCATTTGTAATTCCTTTAGTTTTGGTGTACTCATCCTGTAAGGAGTCTTGGATAATGGGGTTGCTCTAGGAATCAAATTAATAGAGAAATCAATATCTCTTTTAGGTGGAAACCCCAATATTTATATAAATACATCTTCAAACTTCTTTAAGACAACATAGTCTTCAATATTTGGCACTTTATCCGTAGTTGTATATTCCATATGAGCTGCAAATATTTGACATCCTTTTATGAAGTTCTTCTTCAGCTGCAAGGCTGAAACTTCCCTGATAGTCATTGCCCTTGGAATACCTTGAATTGTCCTCAATTTCCCCTCCTCATACAAGCAAGTAAAAGTCTTGCTATAATAATATAGGACAACATGATTCTTTTCCAACCAGTCCATACCAATTAGGCAATCATATGAGCCCAAAGGTATGATATTCAAATATTCCCTTGTATTCAGTTCATTCATGTCCATTGGACATTCCTTAACCATATCATTAATTCTTCTTTTAGCTCATGTAGCTAGCTACACTGACCAAGATTTCCAAAGCTTGCTTCTTGGAAATTGAAATTTTTCCACCATCTTAGGATCTAGATAACTAGGACTAGCCCCTGAATCAATTAAAATAGTAATGGGTTGGTCATTAATATTACCTTCCATTTCAATCATGTGGGACTGAAATTCATCTTTCTTGTTATAAAGGGTTGTGTATATCCTTGGTACATTTCTTCCCATGTACTCCATTGTATCAACCTGATGTAAGTTGTGAATAGTTCTCACCTTTTCACCTCTATGAGAGAAATCTTTGTATATGCGATCTCCCTCACAACCCCAACATTTCATAGGTTGTTGCCTTGGATTTTTCCCCATTGTTTCTGTCTTTCTAGGATCCTTGGAAGTTGGTTGTCCCTAAGAATTATTTATGAAAAATGATGACTTGGTTCCCTTCTTCCTTTGCTCCATATTGATTTTCTTCTTGTCTTTCCAAGCCTTTTGGAAGGTTAGTCTTCATCTATGTTGATCATCGAGGAATTTATCTCTCCTTATGGTTTCCTCCAGTGTCTTGGGATCATCATATTGTATCTTATCATTGAAAATTGATGGCATCCCTCTCAAGTACCTTTGAATCTTGACCTTATTGTCCTTGAAGAAGTCAACATATTTCAACATCTCTAAGAATCTCCTTTCATACTCATCCATGGTCATACTCCCAACCTTGAGTTAGAATAACTCATTCATCTTATAATCATAATAATGATTGATTAGGTACTTCTTTTGAAAATACCTCTTGAACTCCCTCCAAGTAATTGTCTTCTCATCAATGTGTTTCACTTGCATGAACTAGTCCCACCACATTCATATTTTTCCTTTGAGTTGGTAGATTGCAATTCTCCCTTCTACCTATGAGGAGTAATTATGTAACTGAAAATACTTCCTTGTTCCCAAAAGTCGGGTCTCTGCATCCTCATATTTTATTGTTCTCGCCATCAAAGGTAGGAGGCTTAATCTTATTCATTTATCCTTGTAGTTCCTCCACTCCAGACCTTCTCTTATTCTTTCTGACAGGAGATTGAATTGAAATACTTTTTGCTCTCCTAACTGAATGCCTTAGTGAGTGAGGATGATGCCTATCAACACTTCTTGTCTATCTTCTTTTATCTTGGGACCTATGACTCCTTGACTTTCTTGATTTTGTCTCCTTATCCATTTTCTTCTCTATTATGTCCAAGCTCTGTAACAACTTTATGTTGAAGCCATCTTGTTTCTCCTTGGCTTTCATAAGCCTCTCATTATCAACTTTATAACTTTGGACATATTTTTTCAAACTCTTATGTTCTCCACCAAGTTCATGATCTCCTCCTTTCCTTACCCGTGCCCATTTGAATTTGTCTATGCATTACCCATGATGACATACAACCCCCTAACTTCATCTTCATGGATGTAAATTATATGTGCCTCTTTTATTCCTCTAGTCCCTATGTTGATCATGTTTTGATCTATTTTCTCTTAACTCTGCAAAATGTGTAGGCAATAGGATTTGTTAGACTATAATAAATTTAACAAAGATTTTAGTTTATGCACCATTATGCTCTTTTTAATACACCAGAAATACTATTTTTGATATATTGTGAATGTGAATATCGAATTCACGTTTTTGAGCAAATTTTTGGACTCCTCTATTGATTTGGATTATTTTCGGCACGAAATGAGAGCGGAGATATAATAAATAAATGCACAAATATATCGCAGATATTCAATAATATAACATAAATGTATCAGATATGAAACCATAAACACAAATATACAATAATACACAATTTCTATTAATGAAAGAAATCTATAGAAACTGTAAAAATACAGAGTGAAAGACTCGCTAGAATGGTGGCAGCTTATCTCTGAGAAGAGATGTGACGGCTACTCGCATTCACAAGAAGATGATTACAATGAGGCTCTGAAGGAATTTTTACAATAAACAGGAATGCCAAAAAACCTAGACATCCAAAAACCTAACCCTAGGAGATGAAGCGCCAAAAGTCATGTGGGCCTCGTTTGGGTAAGTTAGTACATCAACTTCCCAGGGTTGTAACTTTTGCATACGATCTTCGTTTTAGGCGCATGATATCCCGTTGGAAAGGTATCGTCGATGAGATTCATTTTGGAGGAAATATTGAAGGAACTTCCATTTTTCTCTCCTTTTTCCCAAAAACGTCATTTAGGGCCTCAAAATGGCTCCGGAAGTTAAAAACTGCTAAAAATAGTAAATTACCAAAATTGCCAGAAAACAGTTTTGAGCCAGTTGGAAAAGGTGGGTGGCCACCGATGTCCACTTGGATCATATATTCAATACCTTTCCAATGACTTGTTTCTTTCTCAATTATGATTCTTGAGAAGAAAGTTATGGTCATTTGAACATTACCCATTTACTCGTTCAACATATCCTTCAACCAGGTGCAATTTTTAACTATGTTTATGCTTCCTTCACCTGCTCCTTTGGAAATTTGGCAAGATATCAACAAGGTTCCTTCATGGCCATATTTTGGATATTATTTCTAAGTTTCTCCTTGATCTGAGCTTCAGGATGCTAGATACATCCTGCTAAATTTTCAGGCCATTTTATCTTTATAGCCTTGAATGTTATAGGTGCCTTCTATGTCCTCATATGCATTTGTAGGTGCCCAGATTTTTGTTTTGACTCCATGGTTGTATTCTATGGCCCAATATATTTCCATATATTTCTCTTATTCCCCAATCGTATTTTAATGCAGGAATTTATGGCCCTCAAAAGTTAATTGAGTCTCAAAATTTACCTTCCATTGTTTGGCATGTAACTCCCTCATACTAGCTTTGTTTGACGAACCATTTACACTGTTAGAAATATATCTATGAGCTATTTTATTTGAGATATAGAGAAAAATTGTACCTTGTTACACTCTATTCATGTGGTCTTCGAGTACCTAAAAACATTGTTTAGGCCTTAAAAAATGGCCTACAAGAAGATGACCTGAAAAACATTTTAATTTTTCGAGAAAAATTATTGTTTTCTATTGAATTGGAAACTGTTCTAGAATTATGGGTCCACTTCGTACCCTAATATGATGCCATGTTAGCCTCCTGCCCCACCTACCTTGGCCCTGTCATGCTTAAACACATTCTCTTACTTTTTCCTTCTCTCCATTAACCCCTTTTTTCCTTTATGTGAGCCTTAAAATCCAATAAAATAAAAATACTTTAAGGACCCACCTGCCCAGTTGGCACATTTTTTACCATGGATGGGACAAGAATCCCACTTTTACTATCAAACTTCCACATGGCACCTCATTATTGGTCATGAGGATGGGCAGGTCCCATCGCGCACCTTTTCCCTTTGTGCACGCGAACTAGCACATCTCTAAATCCAACGGTGGAGATCAGGCAAGATCAACGACTGAAAGGCCATGTCACATCCCAAAAGTGTGTGAAGTTTAATATCCCTTTGGGTCATGATAGTGGTTTCTCTATGCTACATGGAACAATCTAAATGCCATCGCATGGTACAAGGGTCGGAAGCCAAAACCGCTTCACCCCCATGCCACAATGGTTTATGGTATCAGTTAAACCACCTACACAGATAGATCCCACATCACCTACCACTGTGCCACCCATTTCCATTGTACACTTTCCATCATGTCACTCCACCTCACCTGTTCCACGTTCCCTCCACGTCATGTATGGAAAAATATCCAAATTTTCCCAAATTTCAAATTTTTCCAGAATTGCATAATTTCTAATTTTTCACACAAGTCACCATGGAATTGTTTAATTAATCTTTATGCAGCCAATTCCAGGCTTGGGCATGCCCATTTGTCCTCTGCACATGAAATTTGACTCTTCCATGTCAAATTATCTATGCATTGCATTGCAGAAATTGGGGCATTTTCCCTATTTCACCCAATTTATCCATGACCACTCTGCAATTCCATAATTCAACCAATTACAGTCCTGAAAATGCCCATACTGAGATTAAAATTGGGGTTTTTTAATCCCTGGGTTAATTTTCCTCAATTACTCTTGAAATTTCCCCTATTTCACTGCAGTAATTTCAACAAACATGTTGCAGACATCCCTTTCTAACATGCTATCAGACAATTTGCAAGCATACTCTCCAAATTTTACTTTTGTGCTCTATCTTTGGCCTACTGCTGGTCCAATGTTGAACCTATGGCTCTGATACCATATTGTAGCATCCCTACCCCCAAGTTGGGAAATTCCACATGAAAAATTTGAACTCTGATACCATTTAAATTTACATAAAACTCTGCATATGCACAAAAATGCATTATACATTCCTATGCAATTATAACATCATACAAACTTAAGTATAATTAAAAAAGTAAAGACCCATAACAAAAATGAGATAAAAATCACACAGTAATTAAACACGCACATAATATACACTTATATTGTGTAAATAATACACCAACTGCGTGTAGACCTCAGAATTTCCTCCCAGCCATAGACTTTGTTGCTCATGAATGCTCAACAACAGGTCTCCCTTGAGATTGGGCTAAAACTCCACTAGGGAAAGGAATCCTAAGCCAGGCTAAGGTCTATCAACAACAAAAATTCTCAGACTAAGGTGCCAACTCTAGAAGACATCCTAAAACCTCTCATTCCCCACATCCATGTGCCACCCCCATGAAGTGTGCCCCTTCTCTGTTCAACGGTCCTTTGGCTGCCCCACTTCCTTGTCAGGGCTTCAACAACAGGCTGGATAGGAAGTCTCAGAGCCCTATAGTTGCAGCTTGTCACCTTTGAAAAACAATTCCCAACAGATATCTCCCTTGGAGAGAATGCTTATGGGCCTGACAACCCACCTCTTCAACTCAATTTCTCATGTTACTCCTCAAAATAACTCCCAAAGCTTCACAAATGTAGGTACTGAAGGTAGATGGAAAAATGAAAATGAGAAAATGAGGGTAAGCATGATTAAGAAAGATGAGAATTACATAAGTTCTCAATAATATATTTGCATGTTCACAACTTAACACTTGTCATGTTGGGAACTACCTTGTTCCCACCTTGTCCCCACGTGGTGATATGTTCCTCCTCCTTAGGAACTTAGGATAAAATATTACATAATTAGACTTTAGGAAATATTATTATAATATTTCCTTCGCTTAATCCCCCTTGGCTTAGCCCCTCTTCCTAGACTCTTAGCCCCCCTTTCCCTTTCTAGTGGATTTTTATTCCCCCATACTCATTTGTTTGGTTGTTCTACAACAATGATGTAATTTTATTAATATCCGAGTGTGTTTACATTTTACAAAGATAGGCTCAATGGCGTTTTAGCATCTAGTCTCTCTATATTTTAATCACATAGACACTCTAGCCTCGAAAAACATAAACAAGGGCACTCTGACCCAAAGTATCCCAACTCACCATCCTATATGTACATTACAATTGGGGTTCAACCTGGGGGTATTGAAACTACTGCAACACATCTTCTGCAACATGCCTTCGGATGCAACATGCCTCTAATGCAACACACCTTTATTGCAACATGTCTATGTTGCAACATGCCTATGTTGCAACATGCCTCTATTGCAACATGCCTCTTTTGTTGTAATATGATGTTGTCACAACATGCATCTTATGTTGTAACATGCCTCTGTTGCAACACATATGCTATGACAACACACTTGTTTTTGAAACACACATGTTGTTATAACACATCTTTTGTTACAACACACATACACATGTTTTCACAACACATATTCTTCCACACACCTTCGGCTACAACACGTCTCTAATGCAACACAAGTTTGTTGTAACATGCCTCTGTTGCAACACGCATCTTCTATTGCAACATGCCTTTTCTGCCACATGCTTTTCTATTGCAACACTCCCTTCAATTGTACCTCTCAATCCTAAATCAATTGTTATCTTATAAAATAGGAACATACTCATATGTAGACCTCTCCAATATGTGGTACATGGACATGCTTTCTGTGATCAAACCAAACTCTCTCTATACTCAGAATTATATTCAACAACAATGCTCATTCTCCAACGCATCTTCTACTAAGCTCACACAAAAACAATGTCTTTTTCAACCCTACAATCAAGAGATTAGTTCTCAAAACCAAGGATCCTCGCACATATATAGAGAGTTATCAGTTCTCTAGACATTCTATCCTAGAACCACATACACCTACAAATGATCAAAATTCCATGCACGGCCTACCAAATACTTTTTCTCACCTACAACACAGTAACACAATAGACTATTTCCCACTAGGATTTATTCATTTAGCAAAGGCATTTAACATGTCAATAACAGAGTAACATAACACCATTCAATATTTCATCCATACACATACAAGGGTAAATATACAAGACCCTATCTTTTATTCATTTCATACATATTACAATGCAATGGTTCTATGATTGCACATGAGCTTACAATATCTGTTGGGTTTCCAAGCCAAAGGCCATGGAAACCTCAACCACTTCTCTCTCTCCGTGTCTTGCACGACCTATCCTCTTTCCACCTCTGCAAGATCCCTTGCAAACTCTTCGATGTTGTGTTTTATTCCTTCAAAAATTGTTTGCTTATGTTTCCCAATGGACTCCTCATGCCCTTTCACCTTCCAACTTCTGATTTGTCCTTCCCTCTGTAATAGTTTTCATTCTCCTTCCACGCATTTGTCTTCTACTCATTCTGTAGAAACGTGTCCATCCCGTAGCAGCGCCCCATCTACTGCACTGCCACAACTCTACAACATTATTTTGATCTATGGTAACACTATCACTCCCTATAGTACAATCATTCATATGCTACAAAAAAAAATCTATGTCATAACAACTCTGTTCCATACCACATCCTCATTTGTTGTGTCATTCCCTAGGATGATCACGATGCTCCTGCATCAATCACCATCTTGATTGAGACTTTCTTTCTTGGCAGAATACACTTTAATTTGACATGGATGGAGGTAAATTGTCCATGTTGACAACATTGTTAGTTTTTCAAACCATCAACCTATCTATTTTTCCATCTCCTAGAGCTCAAAGGATTCATTTTCCTAGAAATTTATAAATCATGACATCTCCCCCCTTCAAAACTTAATATTGTTAAACTACATTGTGAAAATGTGGAATCTAATCTCTTGGCCATGTGGTGATATAGGTTGCCTTGTCTGGTGGGAAGATTCCATTTCTATAATTTATGGCTTTACATGAGTCTATTGGTGGAATATTTATGATATTAGATGAAATATTAACAAGGTTATTCGAGTTGAACTAGAGGAAGTCATGTAAGGCTTACAATGAGCCCCTTGTGATCAAGCAAACGAAACTCACACATATAGACTATGCCATCTTATATTATTGAATGATACATGCCAAGCTAAAAGAACCTATTGAGAGCCTAATTTCATTAGTATAAAATCAATAAAAGACCCACCAAAACCTTATTTAAATATCTTGCCACTAAGGATGCCATTACGATTTATTTTTTTTTGAAAACAACACAAGGATAACCTACTTGTCAAGGGGATATTGAGAATAATTTTGTTACTCACTTCAATACGGTCTTTCAAACCTAGGGCCTCAATGAATAAATATGGGAAGACACACAAGGATGTATGGGATTAATCCCCTACTTGGTCGATGAGGAACAACATAGGGTCGGTGACCTAGTCGTATCTCTTGATGAGCTAGTTGTATCCCTCCATGAAATGGTCATTGAAAAGGAACCTAGCCTCAATAGTTTCCTCTATGAACCTTACAAAGTTGCATTGGATTTTGTTACGATGGACCTAGTACACATATACAAAGAAGCCTTACAAACATTTTTCTAGGTCTAGGGTTCAACTAGAGTTTCATTAAATTTATTCCCAAGGTCAGGGACCTAGATATTTTCATTAGTCGGTGGCCTATCACTTTGCTTAATATGAACTAAAATTGTTTGGCCAAAGTACTAGGTCTATGCATAAAATGTATTATTTTCAATATCATCCACTCAAAGAAGATGCACCTTACCTATAAGAGGTATATTCTAGATAATGTGATAGTAGTTTGGGAAGGGATTAAATGGGCCTAGTCATCTAGCCTTGACACCTTTCTCATTAAGATTGATTTTCAAAAATCCTATGATTGAGTGGAATGGCCTTTCATTTTAGCAGTGCTCAAGAATCTAGGGTTTGTCCCCAACTTTGTTGATTGTGTGAAAACCCTATTTATAGATGCATTGGTATGTATGTCCAAAAATAGAAGAAAATATAAGCAAACAAGGCTCTTTCGGTCAATTTAACAAGGTTTCCCTCTAGTGGTGTCCTTATATTTCTTGTTTGTAGAATCCCTCAACTATCCTCTGAGCTCTAAAGTCAATCTCAATTTAATTTGCGGGATTCCTCTCCTGAAACTAGAAATCAAACAATTAGTTAGTGGAAGTTTACTAATGATTATTTTCTTACAATTAATCCTCTAAGATCAAACCTCCTAGGTGCATAACATGCAATTCTTGGTCATCTTTTGTGTAACCTCTAGATCTAGCATTTAATGGGCCAAAGTACCATATGGAAAGCCAATGACCTATGTTGGGTTGGCTAGCTCTCCTAACTAGCCATGGATACAAGTAGGCCAAATATTCAAGTTCATGGAAATACCTTTCACCTTCCAAGCCTCTCTATGGGACCTCAAGGAGATTGTTGTTTAGAGAATTGAAAATATAATTGATAAATATGTCACTAAGCCTTTAGCTCTTGCAGTGAAATTTCATATCTACACTAAAGTTCTTGTTGTTATTCATGCCTACTATTCCTATTATTGGGTTCCATCTAATGTGACCTACTCTAATTTGGATAAGGCTCTCAGAAAATTTTTACAAGCCAAAATAGAAAAAATTCAAGTTTTTCATAGAATTAATTGGGAGCTCAGTTGTACTCTACAAGAGCTTGGAACATTAGAACCCACCTACATGCTCAAGCCCTATGTGCTAAATGAGTAATTCAAGTTATTGGAGGGAAAGAGGCCTTGAACCCGCTCCATCATTGGATCAAATGGGGCCTCTTGCCTAGAAAGAATTCCTAGTAGGAAATCTCACTATAATCCCTTCTTGATCTTACTCCTTCTCATGTTAAAATTGTTGGCACATATTCTTTACAGAGTGTATGGAAGGTTGGATTCAAGGGTATTAAGCGCTATCTATCCTAGGAGGATATTTCCCTCCAGATGAACTTGTCATTTAACAACCACTAGCCTTGGTGATCACATCTTATTAAATTTCAAGGAAATACTTTGGCCAAGATTTCCCGTTTCTTGACATTAAAGTTGTTTGGAAGGGTATTCATATGATTAATGATACGTTAGAGAACATATCCCATAACTAGCTCTCTTGGTCGAGCATAAGTGAAAATCCCCCCTAACCACTGTGGATAAGTTCATTCAGGAATGAATTCAAGGCATCATCCATGATGATCTCATGCTAAAGCTTGGCCTCCTTGCACCTTAGTCCTTGGGGTGGGATTAGCAATGCAGTGAGTCTACAAATTCACGAGCTACAAACCGATTATTAGGTATAGGTGGGTTTTATTAGCAAGTCGTTCTTTGAAGGCCAACTAAAATATCAACAAAAAAAATGTCTTTCTTTCCTTCATAACATTTGGAAACTAGTGTTAGAACCTAAGAAAGTAGGTTTTTTATAATGTTTAATTATGGGAGATCTCCTAATTGATAAGAGATTAAACTATAGCTAGATGTGTAGAACCTACACTATCCACAATGTAAATGAGAAAAAAACCTTAAGAATGTTTTCTAGTTTTTCCCTTTAGCTAGGTTTACCTAGGCATGGGCTAAGTCTATGTGTCAATGGTATCTCCCTACTTCCCTCACCTCGAATGTTGCCTTGCTAGGTAATCAAATTCCCTGAGCCACTGGAGTTTCACTCAATGTTGGATGCTTGTTAGGGTTGAAGTGTTTTATTGGTTATGTAGAGGTGCAATAATGTTTCCTTCAATGTTTTTGACCCATCGTATGCCTTTTCTTGGTATGAATGCATGCAAACGAGAGTTAGTCTATTCTTGCAAATCATTGTCTAGGCTTGAAAGGTTTGAGTCAAGATGTAACACCTCCAATATCGTTTGGAGAATTGGGGTGGGGCCTTTTGTATTATGAGTAGAGAGGACTGTTATAGGCCCTCTTTTGTTAATTCACGTAAAGAAGACAATAGGTTTTGACATCAGTTTGACAGATAGGTTTGAGAGTGTCGTAAACACGGGAGTAGTTGGCCCCCAATTCCATTGCACAATGATATAACACTTTCTTACTCTAACCTTAGCCATTTCTAAGGAGCCCAAGCCCATGAAGCTTACTAGCAATGGATGGGATTATGTGGATG
>ML785730.1:633142-670696 GCA_009831015.1 Picea engelmannii
CACCTTACCTATAAGAGGTATATTCTAGATAATGTGATAGTAGTTTGGGAAGGGATTAAATGGGCCTAGTCATCTAGCCTTGACACCTTTCTCATTAAGATTGATTTTCAAAAATCCTATGATTGAGTGGAATGGCCTTTCATTTTAGCAGTGCTCAAGAATCTAGGGTTTGTCCCCAACTTTGTTGATTGTGTGAAAACCCTATTTATAGATGCATTGGTATGTATGTCCAAAAATAGAAGAAAATATAAGCAAACAAGGCTCTTTCGGTCAATTTAACAAGGTTTCCCTCTAGTGGTGTCCTTATATTTCTTGTTTGTAGAATCCCTCAACTATCCTCTGAGCTCTAAAGTCAATCTCAATTTAATTTGCGGGATTCCTCTCCTGAAACTAGAAATCAAACAATTAGTTAGTGGAAGTTTACTAATGATTATTTTCTTACAATTAATCCTCTAAGATCAAACCTCCTAGGTGCATAACATGCAATTCTTGGTCATCTTTTGTGTAACCTCTAGATCTAGCATTTAATGGGCCAAAGTACCATATGGAAAGCCAATGACCTATGTTGGGTTGGCTAGCTCTCCTAACTAGCCATGGATACAAGTAGGCCAAATATTCAAGTTCATGGAAATACCTTTCACCTTCCAAGCCTCTCTATGGGACCTCAAGGAGATTGTTGTTTAGAGAATTGAAAATATAATTGATAAATATGTCACTAAGCCTTTAGCTCTTGCAGTGAAATTTCATATCTACACTAAAGTTCTTGTTGTTATTCATGCCTACTATTCCTATTATTGGGTTCCATCTAATGTGACCTACTCTAATTTGGATAAGGCTCTCAGAAAATTTTTACAAGCCAAAATAGAAAAAATTCAAGTTTTTCATAGAATTAATTGGGAGCTCAGTTGTACTCTACAAGAGCTTGGAACATTAGAACCCACCTACATGCTCAAGCCCTATGTGCTAAATGAGTAATTCAAGTTATTGGAGGGAAAGAGGCCTTGAACCCGCTCCATCATTGGATCAAATGGGGCCTCTTGCCTAGAAAGAATTCCTAGTAGGAAATCTCACTATAATCCCTTCTTGATCTTACTCCTTCTCATGTTAAAATTGTTGGCACATATTCTTTACAGAGTGTATGGAAGGTTGGATTCAAGGGTATTAAGCGCTATCTATCCTAGGAGGATATTTCCCTCCAGATGAACTTGTCATTTAACAACCACTAGCCTTGGTGATCACATCTTATTAAATTTCAAGGAAATACTTTGGCCAAGATTTCCCGTTTCTTGACATTAAAGTTGTTTGGAAGGGTATTCATATGATTAATGATACGTTAGAGAACATATCCCATAACTAGCTCTCTTGGTCGAGCATAAGTGAAAATCCCCCCTAACCACTGTGGATAAGTTCATTCAGGAATGAATTCAAGGCATCATCCATGATGATCTCATGCTAAAGCTTGGCCTCCTTGCACCTTAGTCCTTGGGGTGGGATTAGCAATGCAGTGAGTCTACAAATTCACGAGCTACAAACCGATTATTAGGTATAGGTGGGTTTTATTAGCAAGTCGTTCTTTGAAGGCCAACTAAAATATCAACAAAAAAAATGTCTTTCTTTCCTTCATAACATTTGGAAACTAGTGTTAGAACCTAAGAAAGTAGGTTTTTTATAATGTTTAATTATGGGAGATCTCCTAATTGATAAGAGATTAAACTATAGCTAGATGTGTAGAACCTACACTATCCACAATGTAAATGAGAAAAAAACCTTAAGAATGTTTTCTAGTTTTTCCCTTTAGCTAGGTTTACCTAGGCATGGGCTAAGTCTATGTGTCAATGGTATCTCCCTACTTCCCTCACCTCGAATGTTGCCTTGCTAGGTAATCAAATTCCCTGAGCCACTGGAGTTTCACTCAATGTTGGATGCTTGTTAGGGTTGAAGTGTTTTATTGGTTATGTAGAGGTGCAATAATGTTTCCTTCAATGTTTTTGACCCATCGTATGCCTTTTCTTGGTATGAATGCATGCAAACGAGAGTTAGTCTATTCTTGCAAATCATTGTCTAGGCTTGAAAGGTTTGAGTCAAGATGTAACACCTCCAATATCGTTTGGAGAATTGGGGTGGGGCCTTTTGTATTATGAGTAGAGAGGACTGTTATAGGCCCTCTTTTGTTAATTCACGTAAAGAAGACAATAGGTTTTGACATCAGTTTGACAGATAGGTTTGAGAGTGTCGTAAACACGGGAGTAGTTGGCCCCCAATTCCATTGCACAATGATATAACACTTTCTTACTCTAACCTTAGCCATTTCTAAGGAGCCCAAGCCCATGAAGCTTACTAGCAATGGATGGGATTATGTGGATGTCAATCCTTCGATTATTGGTTAAGGCCCACTTGCAAATGACCATGATTAGAGTTCTCGTGCAATTGGCATCATTACTTCTTAGTGTTTTTCGCCTAGGCATATGCCCTTTGTCTTTATAATTGCTTTTTTTTGTTTCATACAATTTATGATATTATGGCTCTATGTGTTTTGGTTTTATTCTAGTGCATATTTTTTTCTCTCAACATCTAGTTGAGTGGTGTTTTGGCATTAACCAACCCATATATTTTATATTTTTATTTTTTAAGCTATGCTTGTGTGTTTTGGTTTTATTCTAGTGCATATTTTTTTCTCTCAACATCTAGCTTAGTGGTGTTTTGGCATTAGCCAACCCACATATTTTATATTTTTATTTTTTAAGCTATGCTTGTGAGCGTTGCATTCACGACCCATTTTTGGTATTAAAACCTGGTATACATTGTTTATATTATTAGCCACAAGAAGTTTTAGTTCAAAAACATTGACTTGTAACCTTATTAATCTATTTAATGTACATAATTAGTAAATCATTCAATATACACCATTAATAAATAAGTTTTTTATCACACCTTATTACTGGTTGATTATATCCCACATCTATTGGATAGGCTATTTATGCGTAATCACTATATTTTAGTGTCACATTGATGGTTAAGATTAAAACTATATTCTAATCCTAACATAAAATTAATATACATAATTGTTGATCTATTTAATCTGTATAATTAGTTGATTATTTAATATATATTATTAGTAAATGAGCTATTTATCACATATTATTAGTGGTAATTATTATAATTTACATTGATTATAAATGCATTTAGATTTTTTTTTGTTAATTTTATGATGTTTGATTATTTTTAGATTACATAATTTTTTTTTTTTATTTGAATTTATGATTTTTTAAGAAAAAATAAATCTTTAGATTTGAACTTAATATGTTAGGAAAAAACACATGTTTTTAAAACATTAGATCTACTTATAAAAGAAAACAAACATAAAACCTTATCATACATACATTAAAAAGCCACCAGTTCAAACTCAAATTGCTGAGAGTATTGTCTAAAATCCAAAATGAAGTTTACAGGGAGTTCATTCTGCATCTAAAATCCAAAATGAGGTTTACAGGGAGTTCATTCTGCACGTTTGGATTTTTGACATTTCAGTAATCATGAAAATAATTTTTCTTGTGGATTTTGTCTGTCAAATGCAGTTAAAAAAATTGAATTAGCATGTAAACAGGATTAATAAAAACTTTTAAATGTATTCTCTGTTATATGAGAACCATCAAATAACTCAGCCAATTGGTTTTCAAATTTCAGGCTGTTTCCAACAACCTTCGAAATGATAATATGCCTGATAGAAACTATATTCAGAGATTTTGAGCAAAGGTCAAATCCACGCTGCCATGGTCTCATAAAATGGCTTGTGCACTACACCAGTACCAAAGACCTTCCTTCATAACACGAGCCCTACAAGCAGGATCAATGAAAAACAGGCCTTTTAGCAGATCCTTCAGGCGGTTTGCCAAAAGGAAGCCCTTTCATTTTCTTCATTTGCACGATAGAGGCATTTCTTTCAATCGCTAACATCTAAATTTTCCGTTTTGTTTTTTTGTTATTTTAGCACCGTAAGCGTCAAGACTGTTATATTTAAGTTTTTAATTTAAGTATTTCAGATTTACAAGGTTGTTTTGGTTGTAATCCTATTTTTCAGATTTCCAAGATTGTTTTGGTTGCATTCTTTCCTATTTTTGTAAAATCATCCTTCTAGGAAGCGCAGTTTGAATGCTGCTAACGGTTCCACTCGAGGTAGCTATTAATAACATTTATTTGGTTAGAAGTCCGCAATGCTGCTTTCTGTTATCTTTATTTGGAGTTAAATTTTAATGCAGCTACCGAGATATGAAATGCGCGAGGATAACGTTTTTTGCCTGCTTTTTTGTTTTCTACACTTTTAAGCTTTCAGATCTTGAATCCAGAAGCCAGGGATTTGATGTTTGTTTATTTATAAGGAAGAATCACATAGCTTTATCTGTTCGTGGCAGGCTGTTCTGGTTGTTGAAGAAGAAGATGACGGGAGGCAGAGGCAGAGACAGCAGGCAGAAAAGATATTCCCTCTTAGAAAATTGTGAAGTTTCAAATAGTTACTCTTCAGCGGGCGAAGATGAACAAATATCTGGTAAGGATGCTAAAGATGATAAAATATGCCGGTCTGCCTGCCAAGAAGATGAAATATCCAAGTTGCGAAAGCTTAATCAAGTGCTTCTTGAGGAAATCCAAAGCTCACGAAAACAAATGGCTCTTTTGTCACAGAAATTCGCTCAAATAGAATCACGGAATAACAATCTTGAAGCTCTCAAAGGAAATTTCAAGTCTGAGATGGATAATTTGTATGGAGATCTGATAGAACAAGGGAAAATGAGGGAAGAACTAAAAGAGCGACTAAAGGAATCTGAAAGAGATACAGAAGAGCTCAAGGAGCAGTTGAAATATTTAATTCCGCATTACAAGGTAACACGACAGTCTCTTCAACGGGAGAATGAAATGCTACAGGAGAAGCTAGACAGTACCCGGCGTTTGCTTGAGATTCAGAGTAAGAGAGTTGAAGAACAGAATGTTGAAAATGATCGACTTCAGAAGCAGGTTGAAGAGTTGAGTAGATTATCTGGAGAGTTGGAGAAGAAGAACTTGGAATTGTTGAAAGAGAATGAACAAGAAGGAAAGATTATTGAGTCATTACAAGAAGAGAATGTTTCTCTTGGTAGTGAGAAAAGTTTGCTTCTTAGGAATCTAGATGAGGTAACCAGGAGATCTGAAGAAATTTCAAAAAAATGTTTGGAGAGTAATCTTGGAATGTTGGAGCTAGAGAATCAGTCATGGGGATTGCATACAGAGTTGGCAGCAGCAAAGTCAGCATATGGTGAAGTAACTGCTCAACTGAATAAGATCAAAGAAGATATGGATAAATTATCAAGTGATTCATACCGGATCCAAGAAGAAAAAGAGGCCTTGGAGGAAAATTTGATGGTACAGTTATCTAGAAATAAAGCACTTGCAGAAGAGTTGCTGTCTGTTAAATCTTCTTTTGAAGAAATGAAGGAATCTGCTTCCAAGACTGAACATCATATGGCTAATTTACAGAGGCAGCTTTTAGTTGCTGTACAGGAAAAAGACCATCAAATCTTTGATATACAAAGTCAACTCTTGGACATGACAGAGGAGAAAAAGAGCCAGTTACCTGATTCACACAATCAGCTTTCAACCCTTACTGAGGCAAAGAAGTTCCTTGGGGAGAAAAACACTGACTTGGAAAGAAGAACATCTGTTTATGAAAAGAAACAGATACCCCCTAATGGAAAAACAAGGAAGCTGGAAACAGCCTTGAATTCTCTCAACAAGAATTCTGAATCCTCCAGGGTCATGACAGTGGAGAAAGAGGGCCATTTAGCTGATTTACAATATCATCTTTCAGACCTTGCTGAGGCAGATAAAGGCCTTGGAGAGAAAATCTTCAAAGGCAACTCTTCATTCACTGAATTGAACAAATGTACAAAGATTTCAAAAAGAAGGGAATGGAAGTCTGCTTTGGATTCCCTCAACAAGGATCCTGAATCTAGAGGCATTCAGCTCCAACATCCGAAGCGAGAAGTTCAAGCTTTGCGGTTACATTTACCTGCAGAAAATGGAAAACCAAATGTTGTGCCTAAAAAGCCAAAACCAAATGGTGTGCATGGAAATGGAAAGCCAAACTCTGTGAATGAGAAGCCAAAGCCAAATGGTGTGCTTGGAAATGGAAAACCAAATGGTATACATGAAAAGACAAAACCAAATGATGTGTATAAAAAGAGAACACCAAGGCAGATGCCTGAAAAACAAAAACCAAAAGTGTGGTCTCCCTGAACGTTGTTCTATAGCTATTGACCAATCTTCATAATTTGTTTTCCTTGTTAGTGTTTCTATGATCACTATCAATAATGATCGGCATACTATGAAAGAAGGGTTTGTTTACCTGCTCCATACAATAAATTTGATCAACTCTCGTTCTTTTTTTCTACACTATGGCAAATAATTTGTATTTTTTACATAATCATATTCATAATTTTTATTATAAATTAAAAGTTATAATAAATATTAGAATTATTTGTCATTTGAAATACTTTATGAGAATAAATTTATGTTATAGCATTTTTGTTTATAGAGTATTTAAAAAAAAAATTATTTTTTTTTTTTTATCTTCCAAAATTAATTTGTATATGCCTACTAATCCTTATCATACTTCCTCATCACTTTGTCTTTAACTATGATTTTTTTTCTCTCAATCCATACTTACACGAATCCATACTTACACGAGATCAAACTTTCAATGTGATTATTATTAGCCAACGTGTTAAACCCAAGTGTGGTTGTTAACAAACACACACTCCACCATTAACTTCAAATATGAATGAATGTAGTAAGACATTTCCTAACTAGTGCACCCTATGAGATAACTCAACTCGTGATTTTAACTCAGTGGTCATAAAAATATTTATATTATGTTTCATGTTTTCTAATGTTGATATTTGACAACATTTTCTTAATCTTAAGATAAATTAACAATGTGAATAAAAAGTACAATCCAATTCATTTCTAATCCGGTTCATAACAATATATATATTATATATATATGAAATTTCAAGTTTGGATCTATAAATGTTTTCAAATTTATTAGGACATAATAAGTATAGCATATTTGAAAATAATAATGATAGAAAGATATTAACTTTAAGAAAACAAATTTTATTTTATCTGGTTATTGTTTTCCAAACCAAAGGCAATCTGCTTCCAAATGATAATACAACATTCTAAATTGCATGTCCTCCAAAAAAAATTAAAGGGTTGAACCTAAAATGAAAGCAACTACATTATCTTCTAAGTTGGATTATGAGAACTACCAAATGTGAGCACAATCTGCTTGCAAATGATAGTACATCATTCTAAATTGCATATCCTCCAAAAAAAAATTAAAGTGTTGAACCTAAAATGAAAGCAACTACATTATCTTCTAAATTGGATTATGAGAACTACCAAATGTTAGCACAATCTGCTTCCAAATGACAGTACATCATTCTAAATTGCATAACCTCCAAAAAATTAAAGCGTTCATATTGTGAGCATGTTATATTGTGCATGCACAATATATAAGACAAACATGATATGTTTCTATACATAAAATTGTAAGCCCCCAAAAATCTAGTAGTTAGTGATTACACCATGTAGGTCCACAATTAGACCTTTTATGAGTAATTAGATTCCATATATCCATTATTACATTATGCAGATATCATTAGGCCTTAAAAATGTAATTAAGACACACAAATAATTAAATGGTAGAAATACAATTTTAAGATATAATAGCATCCATAAATAAAGATTTCATTAAGTATTCCATATAGATGCTTCTAAACCCCAAAAATATGGATCATGGTTAAAACACTTGGTTTGTGGCACTAAACCATGGTTTAAGGCACTAAACCATGGTTTAAGGCTATGAATCATTATTTTTTTTCTATAATTTATAATGTTGATTAACGATAATTCCATAGAGAAATGATTCCATCTACAAGTATTATACCATTGGTTAGGGCATCATATATGGATTTTGAGCCCAAAAACATGGATTAGGGTCCCAAACTATGATTTTGGCTATCATAAGTACTTGTATTACCCTCAATCCATGAAATTTGGCTTTAATCTTTTTGTATGGAAAAAAACTCCATCTCTAGGACTTACATCATAGTTCAAAGACCGGTAGGTTACTTCTATCAGGAGGAAAACATATTTTAGGGTAAACATTTCTATTTTAGGCCCTAAAGGTATGGTTTAATAAACAAGAAACATCTATATATCCTATCATCTATGGCATTGTTCCCTAGATCATCCTTTAGTAGGGAAATAATTCAATATAGTCATACATATCCATGTGAGCCTTCATGATATGGCCCTAAAGAATCCCCAAGTGTGAATTTAAAGGAGAGGATGAGATTCCAAGGTTGGAGTCTTGTTTTGAAAACAAGGGTATACCAAAAGGACTGGACTTAAAAAGGAGAATCCCTCAAAGGAGGGGTGAGGCTCCAAGCTATGAGCATGGATGATTTTAGGGGCTAAATTTCGCTCATGGGCTAATTTCCATGGTTTTTCCAAAAACGTGATTCGCTATTTTAAAAATGATTCGCCCAAATTCTATAAAAACTATATAAAATCCTTAGAAATTTGAATATTTTTACAAAAATATCGCCAAACATTTATAGTTGGCATATGAAAGACAAGTAAGATTCGCCAAGGTTTCTACATTTAAAAATAAATTTCCATCCTTAAAATCATCCCTGGCTATGAGTGATTGATGGGTACGAGGAATAACAAGAAAAGACTTGAGAATCAGGGATATCTTGGAAGCCACCCATTAATATTAGTTAAACAAAGGCAAGGAATGATCAATTACATAGTTTGAGGTGTTAGGAGTGTAAATATTGATGGTGTGTTGATACATCCTACCATGTATGTTTGCATGTCAAGTGTGTCAAGTCGTAGGTCACCCTAAGCTTGGTTTGGGGCAAGTTGTTTAAGGGTTTCATATTTATATTATGATGCAAAATATCATGTTGAGATATCATAACTTGGTATATTTTAGGTGTAGGTAAAAAACATGAGTTTGGGTTAGTATTTTGTGACATGTTGTTCAAAAATATATTAGGAGACTTCAAACATCCATATAAAGATTCATGAAACATTTATAAAAAATAAGTGAAGCACCAATACAATCTATGTACTCATGCATTGTTAAAAAAACTATGTCAAAATTGAATAGTTAACAATGAAAAAAATGGAGTCTCCTGACAACATTGTTTCGATTAGTTTTAGAAAAAACAGACAAAAGACTAGCCTAAATTCATGTTTTTACCATGTAGTTTTAATGTCCATTGAAGCAAGTTGTTAAACATTTACTCTAAAAGGTATGGTATTTTTATGGGATGTATTCCATTGAATTCTTTTCTTTTACTAACATGGCAATGTTTAGAGTGATCATTATTGTGCTCGTGGTAGCAGCTTTGCATGTTAGGATTAGGGGTAGGTGAGCCATTTTCATCTATAGTTTCAACTTAATCAGTTGGATGTTGACTTGTTGATAGAGTGTTCTTAGAAACATGAAAAGGATTTTCCATATGAGAATGAGATTCAAGGTAGCTATAATGTGGCATAGTAGTACAACTAATTTATGTCTTTAGTTTATATTTAATGACTTTGGTTGTAGTTCCAATTTATCATCACTAGTGTGTTTGATTTGAGTTTGAGTAGGAGAAAGGTTTTTTCTATTCAAGAGAGAGAAAAAACCTAAGATCCCAATATGTAGGGTGTTGTGGTATATATTGAATTTTCAATTAGTTTTCAAACATAGGGAATGAGATATAAACATCACATATAGGTTATGTTTGCATTAGTGTTTTGAATAAGGGTTGAGGTTTGAACATTATTTTATTTTTTTTAGTTTGAAGTGGAGTTGCATTACAAATTTAGTTAAAGGGAAAAAAAATCGATAGCATCAAAAGGTGTGCTAGTTGGGATCCTATATTGTTGACTATGTTCATGTTTATGAAAAGACCTAGATTTATTGAAGTATGGTTGATGTGATGTTGTGTATGGTTTATGCTTTGTGAAAGCATTTGAACTTGTGAAGTTGGCATCATTGGATTATAACCTTGTCTAGGAAATATTCATTTGGTGTAATTTGTTAGGTTCATGCTTGGAAAGGTGTTGCGACCTTGACAAGGGATGTTTTTAGTTGGGTTGTTAAGAGGAGGCATGTTAAAGATGTTCATTTGAGTGGTTTGGGTTGGGCATACCATTTACATTATTTGTGAAGTAGTCGTTATATTGGTTTGATGGTGTTACATTATAAATTCCATTAGCTTGATAAAGTTTTGACATGTTTTGGGAGTATGCATAGTTAGATCCATGGACAAGGTTAAGGAGTACTAGTGCAAGGAGTATCCATGGACAAATATGCAATAACATACATGATTAAGCATACACTTGTGTAAGGAAAGGGTTGTCATGGGAACTCCCAAGTGGAGTCACCAACATGTAGTGGCAACATTGGTTTGATAGGGAGAAAGAAGAAGGAGAGCTAAAATAAATGAAATATATTACAATGGAGTTATGGGATGACACTAATCATTTAAGTAATGGAAGGATTAATGAAAACTCCCCATTGGAGTCACAAAAATGTAGTGTTTGAGGCAATCTCAAGAGATGAATAACATACAATCCATGGAAGTAAGAGGAGGAATGAGCACATTCTATCCAAAAGGGAGAGGATCATAAGCAAGGGGGAAGGAACCTAAAACTAGATGGGGGGCTCCACTTTATCAAACTAGGGTTTTTCTTATCTAGGATGAATATATTTGGTGGATCAAAGTTCCCACCCAACTTTCAAAGCAAACAAATAAAAAAGAAAAAAGGGAAAACATAAGGTAGGTCTCTAAGTTTATTAGGCCCAAAATATTTTTTACATAAACTACAAGGTTGTTAAATACTAATTTAATGTGGGTTTAATTAAATTGACAAACAAAAACAAATACATATCAAGTAACTTATAGAAATATAAAGAAAAGGAAGTGTATAAAAAGCTAGGTTGATAAACCCCTTTCATTATATGTATTTGATCTACAAAGTTGATGTACAAAATTGAAAATGAAACTCAAGTATTAGTAAAGTGCAACCTAACTAATCACTTTAACCTAATGAAGATAGTTGAACAAGAAGAATTAGATAAATTTCCTAATACCTCTAATGATCAGGTAAATTGGAAAGGGTACCTAATGTTTAATTCTCTCCTAGGTAGGTGAATCAAACATTTAACTAGGTGTGACCCTAACCTATCCTACACTATGCTAATTTAATGGTAGTTATTTTGAATTGAAGAATGGAAAATCAACAATAATCAAGTAGGGTTATATCTACCTAACATGCCTAAACAGGCTAATATTTTCATGTGTAAACAAGCAAGGATAATATATCTCCAAATATCAAAGAAAGGGCCATAGAGACACACAATATATATATTATGCACAAATTGTATGAATGGATGTTCCCTAGGTAGAAAATGTTACTTCCTCTCATAGAGTTGTGGTAAATATTCCTTTGAGGTGGGAATGGAGAATGATTGATGTGCGGTGGGACAAAGTTAAGAAACAACAAGGTAAAATTGACCAATCCAACAAAGAGAGTTTCAAACCAATGAGGAGGAGACATTGATTGTAATAACCTTCAATAAGTGAAGGGTTGACTGAGATAAAGTATGTTAGAAATCAAAAGAGTGTGGAAGGTGACAAGAGACCTCAAATTTACATCTAAGTCTTTAATCAGATAGAGTTTTGATATGCCCAAAAGAGACCCCCAAAAAAAACAAGGGTGCAACATAAATAAATTTGAAATGTGTAGATGTTGTAGATATTTGTTACACACATTATGGAAGAAACGTGTTTGTTATGACCATAATGAAAGATGGAAGACTATTGAAGTTGAATGGGACATCTTCCCATACACAAAATTTTGCATACCTCTCTAATCACAGTGAAGATATAATGCCATCTAGTCTTTTGTGGCATACTATATTTGGTCATATCAATTATGACAGTCTTTGTTTATTGAGAAACAATGGTGTTTATGGTCTACCTATTATTCCTAGAAAACTGAAACAATTGATGCTTGTATCCTTGGAAAGCATAGAAAACAACCATTCCATGATTCTATTTCCAGAGCATGTAGAAAACTTGAATTGATTCATTCTTATTTGTGCGTCCCTATGCATGTTCCTTCTGCAAATGGAAATAAATACATAATGTATTTTATTGATGATTACACCATGATGTGTAGGGTGTACTTGTTGAAAGGTAAATCACAAGCGTTTGAAAAATTTTAAAAATTTCATGTATGGATTCAAAATGAAGCTCAAACTCGTATTGGCTCTCTTCACACTGATAATAAAAGAGACTATACATCTAATGGATTTGAAAGCTACCTTCACCAACATGGGATCAAAAATCAAACCACAGTTCCATACAATCCCCAACAAAACAGTGTGGTTGAACGAATGAACAGGACACTCCTAAATATGGTTCATTCCATGATGTTTTTCAAGAATGGTAAATTGATGTTTTGGGATGATGCAGTTCTATTTGCAGTTTATGTCAAAAACTTGTGTCCATCTCATGCTCTCAAAAATAGGACTATATATGAAATGTGGTATGGCCACATTCCTTCGATGAGGCATCTAAGGGTCTTTGGTTCCACTTGTTATTCCTTGATTCCTAAGGAGAAAAGAAGCATACTTGATGGAAGGAGTCAAAAGTGCATATTATTGGGGTAATCAAATACCACCAAGGGGTATCATCTTTATGATGAGACAAACAAGAAGTTAATCCTTTCTAGAGATGTGATCTTTCTTGAATCCACGAAGAAAGATGAAATTGTTGAGAGGTAGCTTGATCATTTTGACAAATTTACTTATGTAAAGACATAACATGAATTTGATTATGAGATTACTCATATTGAAGGGGGGATACATGTCTTGGGTCAATCTCTGGAATCTCCTTTCGAAGTTACATCTTCCCCACATGAAGAAGTTCATGCCACTTCATTATAACTTCAAGTTCAATTGGATGATGTGATCAAAAAGATTGAAAAGTTGAGGCTTGATGAGAACCCAACACCATCCCAATTAGTTGAGCAACCTAGACCATCTCAGAAAGTTCCACCAAAATGGCTCACTAAAACACTTGAAAGTGTTCATCCCGATGAGGTTGGAAAGACAAGAACCAAAATTTCCTCAAGACAATATAGAGGTAAAGTAGGTAATTCAAACTCAAGTGATGTAGATGGCATGGATGTTTCATATGATTGTGAGTTGAATTTATCTACTAACCATGAACCAACTTCCTTTAAATAATCCACTTCTAATGATGAATGGAAAGAATCCATGTAGAAGGAATATGATGCTCTCATCAAGAATGGGACTTGGAAGTTGTTAGATCCTCCATTTGGAACCAAATCAATCGGTTGCAAGTGGGTATTAAAAAAAAGTACATATCAGATGGATCACTTGACAAGCACAAAGAAAGGCTCATGGAAAAATGATGTTCACAGAAATAAGGTGTTGATTATGAGGATACTTTTTCCCCCACAACAAAATAGGCTACCATGCACACTCTATTTTCCATGGCAGCACAGAATGGATGGAAAATTCATCAAATGGATGTGAAGACTGCTTTATTGAATGGAGACTTCAAAGAGAATGTGTTTATGTCTCAACCATAAGGTTTTGGTGTGAAGGGAAAAGAACATAAGGTGTGCAAGATCATCAAATCCTGGTATGGCTTAAAACAAGCACCATGCGCATGGTTTGAAAAGTTAACCAAACATCTTCTGAAATTGAATTTCAAGCACTTCAATCTTGACGATGCAACTTTATTTGTCAAGAAAGTTGGAAAAAAATTTGTATATCTTGTAGTATATGTATATTATATGTTGATAACAAGGAATAAAGAGAGCTACATTGCATCTGTATAGAAAGAGTTGAAGAAGGGCTTCGAGATGACATATTTGGGACATATTCAATATTATTTAGGAATTGAAGTGATTCAAAATCCAAGGTACTTATTCATCTCCCAGAAGAAGTACATTGGAGAATTGTTTAACAAGTTTGGCATGGTTGAGTGCAACCCAATTTCTACTCCAATGGAACAAAATTTGAAACTCACATCAAAAGAAGGGAATGGATTTGAAGATGCAACCAAGTATAGGAAGCTTGTGGGAAGTCTTATCTATCTTACTACCATCAAACCAAGAATTTCATATATTGTTTGGATTCTTTCTAGGTTCTGCAAAATCCTTGTGAACAACATTGGTCTACTACAAAAATATTTCTAAAATACTTGAAAGGAAATCGATATTTTGGACTCAAGTACTCTAAGGTAGATGACTTCAACCTGATCGGATATTTTGATTTAGACTTTTATGGGGATAAGGAAAATGGAGTATTAACTTCATGTTATCTCATGAGTCTTGGATCAACAATTTTTCCTCGATATCACACAAATAATCAGTTCCAGTAGATTCCACAACAGAGGAAGAATATATGGCAGTTGTAGAAGCGATAAAGAAGATTGTGTGGCTCAGGAAAATAGTTGAATATTTCCAGGATAAACAAGTAAATTATACTCATCTTCTAGTTGATAATACTTCTACAATCAATTTTTCCAAGAATCCTAGATTCTGTGATCAAACAAAGAACATCAACACAAACCTGATTTGATATCATGTAGAGGCCAAGACAATTCACTTGAGACATTGTTCCACAAATGAGAAAATTGTGGCCATCTTCACCAAAGTGCTTGGAAGAGAAAATTTTGAGAAGTTTATAATGATGCTTGGTCTCACATACACCCCTTTGGATTAAGGGGGATAATGTTGGACATGTAATCCTTGGGATTGTGGTCTTTATAATAGTAATGTACATATGAAGCGTCATAGGTGATAGGAAGAGTCATACGTTGGAGAAGACCATCGGTTGCATTTTGTATATGTATTGAGCTTAATTCTAATGGGATTATCATCCCATGGAGTTACTTTTATTCCCATTCCTGGCTTGATAGATACCATTAATTAAATGCATATACAACATGCTAAAATTGACATGAATGCAGTTTAATAACTCAACAAAACAACATATAATCCATTTTTAAATAGAGAGTGGATGCACAACAATTTAACTCATAAATATAACACATAAAATAGATAAACCATGTATCTTCTAAACAGTTGTGGAAACAACTACTTAGGACAAACATTCCACCCAACCATGCACTTTTTTTTCCAAATCTCAACAGCAAGTCACCCCTGAGATGGGGCTAGCAATCCACAAACGAGAGTGGTCTCTCACTGTCCACTCACAACTCAAACAAACCCACAACCCACTGGTATTCTCCTACAACTATCCTTATTTTCCACAAACTCTCTTCATCTTGACCTACCCAACCCAAGGATTTTACCCCTTCACTACTCTCAATCCATCAAGCATCCCATTCATTTATCGGGGTCTCTCTGGCACAAGTAACCATGAATCTCACTACTGGAAAACTCAAGGGAGCTCACTCCTACAAAATTACTAGGCAAAACAATAAAAAACACTTGTTTTTATAGTGCAAATCACACAAGAGTCTCTTCAGGCTTGACAATCTGACGCTTCAATCTTCTTCTCCAAATACACTCCAGAATTTTCCCTCCATGGTTGTGCTAGCTCCAAGCTCTAATTTTCTACTATTTGCTTGTTGTTCATGCATAAACATTGATTATCTAAAATTGTTGTAACTTCCCATTAGAATTTACTCTCTTTATCTTACTTCCTTGACTTACACAATTATGCTCACTCTCTTACATGTATTCAATGATTGGCTTTGGGAACACTTAACCAGAAATTAGAAGGTTCATATACTAATAATAATTTTAGGAAGTGGGTTGAATTAATAGTCATGGGTAATTCCCCCTTGGACCCCTCTTATACATTCTCTTAGACCCTCCCATTTCTTGTGGATTAATCAGTGCCCATCTATGTCCATGTCCCCTAGCAACTGGCACCATAATTTATTTATTAAAATTCATAAATACAATTCACATATTACATTGTTTGGCCATATCCACACATTACATCTACATTAAGAATTAGTTAAACTAGGGATTAGAGTAGGGATTTTACATCCCCACTCCCCTACAATTGTGCGTCATCCTCAGTGCACACTATGTCAATATACACATACAATTTTAAATCATAATAATAAGAAATAAAAATTCTGCAATTTTACAACTCCAGCATCAATTCCAACCAAAATATCATGTCCCTCTCAACTCACTAACATTGAGCTATACCATTGTATCAGGGCCCTAGTGTAGGTTGACTAGGACTCTGAGATGTGGTTCCATAACTCCGGCTACTCAAAATGGAGTCTTACATTCTTATATTTTGTTTTCTTCAAAATTGTAAAAAAATTGTGGGTATTCTTCCACAGGTTTTCTTCGTGCTCCCATGTAGCATCTTCATAACTATAGCAATTCCATTGAACCTTTATTATCCCTATGACTTCATTCTTGAACATTTTGACTTTCCAGTCTAGGATGTGTATTGGTTCCACCTAGAAATCCCTTTCATGTTTCACCCGGATCACAGTCCAATCGATTATGTGGTTAGGGTTAGATATATATTTCTGTAATAATGACACATGAAATACATTATGCACTCTCGTGGATGCAAGGAATGCTAGCATATATGCAACTAACCCTATCTTTTCTAATATTTCAAAAGTTCCACAATTTCTTACTACCAACTTTGGGTAACGTCCCAATCTTAGAAAACTTATTTTCACCTTTACTTTTAAAAAAACATGTTCGCCCACTTTAAAATGTCTAAAAAATTTATTCTTTTCTACATAATTATTTTTCCTATCCTGGGAAACCTTTAAATTCTAGTTGATCTTTGTCATTTTCTCTTCCATTTCCTTCAACAAATCTGGCCCAACAATAGCTTTGTCTACTGGATTATCCCAACTCACGGGTGTGTTACACTTCCTACCATACAATGTTTCAAATGGAATCATTTTTAATCAGGCTTGATATCCATTATTGTAAGAAAATTCCACTAAGTGAATATAATCCTCCCACTTTGATAGCTAGTCCATCACATACATTCTGAGCATGTCCTCAATTATTTTGTTAGTCTTCTATGTTTTCCCATCCAACTTTGGGTGATATGTTGTACAAAGATTTAGATTTTTCCCAAATCCTTTGAACAAACCCTTCCAAAAACTGGATGTGAAATTTGGATCTCTATCTGAAACAATTGACTTCAGCACTCCATGTAGCGTAGAAACTTATTTAATGTAGATCTCCGCAATATTTTCTTCCTTGTGTGTTGTCTTCACAGGAATGAAATGTGCTACTAATCCACCACTACCATGATGGAATCATGTTGCTTCACAATTCTGGGAAGCTTTGTAATAAAATCAATTGTGACTACCTCCCATTTCCATTTTGGAATGGGAAATGAATGTAGTAACCCAATTGGATTCCTATGTTCTATCTTCATGTTATGGCACTCTAGAAATATAGCTATTTAATTAGCCACTTCTTTCTTCATTCCAGGTGAGAAATATTGACTTCTTACAAGTCCAATTGATTTATGATATCCTAGGTGCCCAGCATATGACACATTGTGCATTTCCCTCAGCACTATATTTTTCAACTCACTAGCATATGAAACATATTTTTCCTCTATACGTCAATATTCCATCCTCTTGCAACTCATAATATTTAAATTTTTATAGTAAATTTATTTCTTGTAGTGTTTCTTTTATTGCAAAATGGTGTTTCTCTGAATTTGTTGCTACAATAATTTTATCTTTCATATAAGTCTTGTACATGCTAATGGATGCAATATGCATCTCATGTGCTCTCCTATTGAGTGCATCAACCACTTGATTTTCTTTTCCCTTGATGTGCTTGATTTCAAAGTCATATTCACTTAGAAATTCAAGCCATCTAGTTTTCCTAGCATTTAATATGGGTTGTCCAAGCAAATGTTTCAAACCACAGTGGTATATCCTTAGCTCAAATTTCCTCCCCATGAGGTAATGTCTCCACATTTTTAATGCATGAATAATGGTTGCTAATTCTATATCATGGGTAGAATAATTCCTCTCGTGTTCTTTTAACTTTTGGGACTCATAGAATACCACAAGATCATTTTGTTTTAGGACTCCACTGAGCCCTTCCTTGCATGCATCCATGCACACCACAAAATATCCATCTGAGTCTACAATATTCAATATTGGTGCACTTGTCAAGATGTCTTTCAGCTGCCGAAAGCTCTCTTCACACTTGGGATTCCATACAAATTTCACTCCCTTCTTTTGCAAAGAAGTGATTGGGATTGCAATCCTTGAGAATCATTTTATGGATCTTTGGTAATACCCTGCAAGACCCATGAAAGATCTTAACTCTATCACATTTCTTGGCTCTATCCATCCTCTAATGGCCTCTATCTTCTCGGGATCAATTGATATCCCTTTTTGCAGAAATTATATGCCCCAAGGAGTGAATCTTCTTTTGATAAAAGATGCACTTAGCTTAGCATACAATTGATTTTCTCTTAAAATTTGCAACACCATTCCTAAATGTTGCCCAAGTTCATCTTTTTTCTTTCAATAAATGAGCATATAATCTAGGATGAAAATTACAAACTTCTCCAGGTACTCCCTAAACACTCCATTCATCAAGCACATAAAAGCAACTAGGGTATTTGATAGTACAAATGGTATTACCATGAATTCATATTTCCTATATATTGTCTTGAATGATGTATGGCTAGTGTATTTTTCCTTTATCCTCATTTGATGATAACTTGATCTCAAGTCAATCTTGTAAAAGATTCGTGTACCTTTTAGTTGATCCAATAATTCATCAATCCTCAGAAAAGGATATTTATTCTTTATGGTTACCTTATTTAGCTATCTAAAATCAATACACATCCTTAAGATTCCATCTTTCTTCTTCACAAAAATAATTGGGGCACCCCAAGGTGAAAACTTGAACATATATACCCCTTCTTTAACAAATATTCAAGCTACATCTGCAACTCTTTCAATTCTGGTGTGCCCATTATGTATGGTGTCTTGGACACTAGGGAAACTTTTGGCACCAAATCAATAGAGAAATCAATGTATCTCTTTGGTGGAAGTCCTAGGATTTCTCCAAAAACATCCTCAAAATCCCTCCAGACGGGATGGTCTTAAAGGCCTTCAAACTTTTGTCTAGTTTCCTCTTCCATTTGGGCTGCAAAAATCTAACATATCTTCTTGAAACTATTTTAGAATTGCATATTTGAAATTTCTGTAATAGCTACAACTCTTGGAATTCCTTGAATCTTGGCTTTCTTCCCTTCTCCATGAAGACATGTGATTGTCTTGTTGTAATAGTCTACGACAACATGGTGTTTTTTTCCAATCAATCCATGTCAATTAGAAAATCATATGAACCCAATGGTATGATGTTCAAATCTACCTTTGTGTTGAATCCATTTATGTTTATTGGACAACATTTAACTAGATCATTGATTTTTCTCTTATCCCATGTGGCTAGTTGTTTTCATGTACCTCTAATTCTACAAGAAATGTGCATGTAATAATTATTGTTAGCACATGCATATTATAAAACATTTCATTAATTAGAATACATGTTATTCTTCATATAAATTTATGAAGAAAAAAATGCACCAATTCAAAATCCGATTCCTTAGACACAATCTTCTCTGAAACATCTCTTCGATAACTATATTGACACCTCATTCTGAGTTCTGAGTGAAAAGTTGCAACATTCACAAGTTGCAATTTTCACTCACTTACCACTGTAGAATTTATTTTATTAATTTCTAATAAAATTGTATCTCCCAATTCAAATTTTTGAGTGAAAATATGTCTTCTCCTCCTCAAGACCTTTCTAGCAACTATTTGTTTTCTTAAATCTAATCTCTGAGCTTAAAGTTGTGGTCTGGAGAAGTTTAGATTGTTTTCTCATTTTATCCATGTATGTTGCAGGTGTCTTCTTTCTCTTCTTGTGCATTTTTATGTACCAATATTCCAAATATGGTTCCATGGATGTCTTCTTGGTTCATAATATTTACATAGACTACTTTTGTACCCCAAACAAACTTCTAAGAAAGGATTTATGCCCTCTGGAAGTAAATTGGTGTCGAACTTTTACCTTAACTGTTTTAGCTGTAACTTTCTCATATAGGCTATGTTTTACGCTTGGAATAACTTGTTGGATAGATCTATTTTTTTTATTATATTCAAGCTACAGTGACATGGTGTACCTTTAGTACACCCTATTCTCGTACAAATTGAGTGCTTAAAAATGTCGTTTGGGGCTTCAAAATCGCTTCACAAGTTCAAAACATTCAAAAATTCAAAAATTTCATAGAAAATTCATTGTTTTACTATTATAACATCCTTTTAATATGAATTGTCAACCTTGAAATTGGGGGAAATCTTAATCGTTGATATGAAATCTATCAATGATCAACAATCTACGTTTTCCTCTAGACACAAGCAACATTTTCCCCAAATTGTCGACCCGACTATTGGCCATAGACCCTTTCCTTTAGTAACTGATTTGCAATACATCACTAAACCGATCGACCCGACCATCGACCATTTGTTGTTGTCATACGAAAAAAAAAATATAATCCGGTCAACCCGATCATCAACCATCAACAATTTTCATTGTGAATGAAACTCCATACCAATTTGATCGACACAATCATCATCCATCAACCATCGATGTTTTTTTTGGTGGATGAAACTCCTTACCAATTCATCCAACTCGATCATCGACCATCGTCAATTTCCATTGGATGACCCAAACACCCCATTGAATTGGTCGAATAAACATCAGTCGTCGGTGATCAATGATTTCTCTTGTCGAACGAGCACCTTGCTAAAACAGTCAACCCGACCATCAATCGTCGGTGATTTCCATTGGAGACTGAAACACTTTTCCAATCAGTCTGACCTGACCATCAATCATCGACGAATTCTCTTTGCCAACCCCAACATTTAGAAAATTTTCACCAAATCCCAGATGAATTTGGATCGTCGATCTACCATTCAAAATGATCTTGATCATTGATCTTCTCCAACTTCTAAGCAGCCGAAAATGAATCTAGACTACCAATCTATCTCATTTTCCCAACTGTTGAAAATGAATCTCAGTCGTCGATGTGCTAGACCTTGCTAAACTTCGAAAACCATATAATTTTTTAAATATATTCATGATGAATCTGGGTCATTGATCTCGAAATCAAATGCGATATCGATCGTCGATTCATCAAGCTTCACCTAACTCCACAATGATCATTAAAACATGAAATTCGACCTTCCAAGTCAAAGTTTAGCTCTGCAACTCTCCAGATTGACCACATTGATCGCCACTGAGAGGGTTCTAAGGAAATTTCAAACTAAATGGTTTATAAATTTGGCGATTTCACTCCAAAATTCATCGTTTTCCACAAATTCATCATAGAACAAGTCTGTAACGGTGAATTTTTACTAAATTTGCATTGGTTCTTGGCCCATATGGGTCTAGTGTTGAACCAGAAGCTTTGAAACCAATCTGTAACAACCCCCAACTAAACTAAGGATCATTACTATGTGAAAAACACATAAAACATAAATTTTCTTCTAACTAATTTCTTGTAGCTTACTAGCTATGAATTACACACAAAGTTAACCATTATCTAATGTCATTAGTTAAATACATCTACAACATGCTAAAATGATAGAAATGAAATTTAATAACTCAACACAACAACATATAAATCATTTTTTAAACACAGAGTGGATGCACAACAATTTAACTCACAAATATAACACATAAAATAGATAAAATGTACATATCTTCTAAAATAGTTGTGAAACTAGTTGTTGGGGGAGGATGTTTCAGTCAACCATAGACTTTTTATTTCAAATATCAGCAGCAATTCACCCTTGAGTTGGGGCTAGCATTAATACACAAAAGAGAGTGGTCTCTCATTGCCCACTCACAGCTCAAAAAAACCCACGACCCACTGGTATTCTCCTACAGTTATCCTGATTTTCCACCAGCTCTCTTCCTCTCGACCTACTTGAACCAAGGAATATACCCCTTCACTACTCTCATTCCATTGGGCATCCCATTTTTTTATCAGGGTCTCTTTGGCATGTGTAACTATGAATCTCACTACTAGGAAACTCAAGGGAGTTCATTGCTTAGAAAACTACTAGGAAAGAAAACAATAATCACTTGTTGTTATAGTGCAACTCACACAGGAGTTCACTCTTTAGGCCTAAAAACTTGTCTCTTCAATATAGTTCTCCAAATAGGCTCCAGAAACCGTCGTGGTTGCTCCTTCTCCAAGATCTCCTTTTCTGCTCTCTACTTGTTGTTCATGCAAAACATTGATTGTCTATAACTGTTGTAACTTCCCATACAATTTTTCTCTCTTTGGTTTACTTGCTTGACTTACACTCTTCCCAAACCGATTGTACTCAACCCCCATGCTCCCAATAACTATGGGATGTGACTTCTCACACCCACTCCATTACATGTATTCAATGATTGGCCTTGGGAACACTCAACCTGAATTAAAAGGTTCATATACCAATAGTAATTTTAGGAAGTGGATTTCATAATTAATAGTCATGGGAAATTCCCCCTTGGACCCCTCTTAGACATTCTCTTAGACCCTCCCCTCTCTTGTGGATCAATAATCCCCCATCTTTCCCCCAACACCCAGCATCACATTTTATTTATTAAAATTCAGAAATTCAATTCAGATATTACATTGCTTGGCCATAGTCACATATTAAATCTACATTAAGAATTAATTAAACAGGGGATTATATTGGGGATGTTACATCGGTCAAAAACTATATTCCATGCATAAGAAGGACTAATAAACTCCAACATAATCAAAGTTGTAGATTTCTCCTTCAAGTAAATGGAAGTGTGCACAATAATAACAAAGAATTGTTATAACATACAAGAACATAACCCAATGGTGTATGTTTCATTGTCTTGGAAATCCATGGAAGTGTATGAAAGAATCATAAAGAGTGTTTATAACTCAACACTTAAGTAGGATTACCAATGTTTGAAAATCCATGGAAGTGTATGGAAGAATCACAGAGAATTTTTATGACTCTCAACTAGGAGCTTACAACACTACTCCAAAAAGCTAAAAAACATAAAGAAAGAATTTATGCATCCACAATCAAATTGTCTATACATATCACTGAATTGCCTATAGTAATATTGAAACTAACATGTCCAAAGTGACAAAATGAGAAACAAAGAAGATAATACAGAGAATTCGAAATTGGGAACAAGAAAGTAAAAAGTGCATAGTGTCGAGCGCATTTCATTAATGGAAAAGAGTTGAGCTAAATAAGCTATTGTAAATCAAGAAGATCAAGAAACAAAACAAGAAATCCTAACGGACTCATACAGCTGGCAGTGTACAGTCACATACTATTGAGGTTAAAGTTATAACTAACACTCCCTCTTAAACTCAACAGTTACAAACATCATCATTGATAATGCCCAAGTGTTTCCTTTGAAATTGAAAAACGGTTTTTCCTAGTGGCTTTGTAAAAATGTCTGCGAGCTGATCTCGTGAGCCACAAAATTGAAGTGTGATGTCACCATTATTGACTAGCTCATGTATGAAGTAAAAACGAGTGTCAATGTTATTTCTTTTCTTGTGAAACACATGGTTTTTGGATAAATCAATTGTTGAAGTGTTTTCACAGAAGATAGGAGTTGGCTCCTTTTCTATATGTGACATATCATTCAATAGTCTTCGCAGCCACACAACTTGACAGGAGGCTACGGTAGCAGTGACATACTCTACCTATGCAAAATATATTGAGACAATGGGTTGCTTCTTTGATTCCCAATAAATCAAGTTTGTGCCCAGGTGAAAAGCATGTCCTGAGGTGCTTTTCCAATCATCTAGGTTGTCGGAAAAATCACTATCTGTGTAACCAGAGAGATGATTATATTCATACTAAGTGTACCATAAGCCAAAATTGAGAGTTCCTTCAATATATCTCAGAATCCTTTTCGCCATATTTCAGTGAGAATCTTTGGGGGATTCCATGAACCTGGAAACAAAACTGGTTGCATACATAATATCAAGCCTAGTTGTTCTAAGATACAACAAACGTCCTACTAAACTTTTGTACAAGGTAGAATCCACTGTAGGGACTTCATCTTGCTTGCTCAATTATTTGCCTAAGGGTATAGGAGTTTCTATTGGATTGCAGTATTCCATGCTGAATCTTTTGATGATGTATGTTTCATACTTTTGTTGACAAATAAAAATCCCTTTGGTTTATTGGTCAACCGTAATCCCCAAAAAATATTTCATTATGCCAAGATCTATCATCTCAAACTCAAATTGTATGGTTTGTTTAAAATTGGTTAACTCAATATTTCCAGTATATATCATGTCATCAACATATAAACATACAATCAGAATTTTACCTTGCTGATATGTTTTGGTGTATAGATTTGGCTCATTTTGGCTTCTACTGAAACCACTCTTGATCAGGTACGTGTCAATTATGTTGTACCAAGATCTTGGAGCTTGCTTTAAACCAGACAAGGCTTTCTTCAACCGATACACTTTGGCTGGCTTCTCTTTGACTTCAAATCCAGGTGGTTGATCCACATAGACCTCATATTCTAAGACACCATTCAGGAAAGTTGAATTGACATCCATTTGGTATACTTTCCATTTGTGTTGAGTTGTGATGGCTAAGAGATTCCTTACAATGTCCAACCTTGCTACTAGAGCAAAAGTTTCACCATAATCAATGTCTGGTTGTTGTGAGAATCCTTTGGCAACAAGTCTTGCCTTGTGTTTTTCAATCTGCCCCTTTTCATTGAGTTTAGTTTTGTAAACCCACTTGACACCAATACTTTTCTTGTGTCTGGGTAGATCAACAAGATTCCATGTCTTGTTTTTCTCAATGGAGTCAATCTCTTGGTTCATGGCTTGAACCCAATGTGGCTCTTTAGCTGCCTCTTTAAAAGATGTAGGTTGACATGACATTAATGAAAAGAGATTGTGTTGATCAATATCATCCAACTGTTGATGGATTTCTCTCAAGCTTTGAGTTCTCTGATTTTGAAGTTCAAAGGATGAATTTCTACTTGAAGTAGAGTTGTCCTGGGGACTTTCAGGTTGTCCTTGTACCTACAATGTTGGAACTGAAGGCTGGTGTGTTTTTTGTCCTGAATTTTCTATGTTTTCAATAAGTGGCAGCAATGGATTTTAATTGTCCATAGGACTATTTTCAGACTCACTCCAGAATTGATTTTCAAGAAATATGACATCTCTCCTGAGAAATAGTTTCTTTGAAATTAAATTGTAGATTCTGTAGGCTTTGGATGTCTCACTGTAGCCAACAAAAATGCATTTCTCACTTCTATCATCAAGTTTCTTCCTTAATTCGGAAGGTATGTGAGTGAATGTTATGCATCCAAATGTCCTGAGATGATCAATATTTAAATTTCTCCCACTCCATTCTTCTTGAGGGACCTTCATCTTGATACTGGTGGTTGGAGATATATTCAGGAGATAAACTGAGCATGCTACTGCTTTAGCCCAAAATATATTTGACAGACATTTCTCTCTAAGAAGGCTTCTTGCCATGTTCATTATTGTCTAATTTTTCCTTTCAACCACTCCATTTTGTTGTGGAGTATACCTGGATGTAGCTTGCATAATGATTCCTTGTGATTTGCATAAATTTGCAAATTATTTGGAGATGTATTCTCCTCCTCCATCTGACATGAGAATCTTCACATATTTCCCACTTTGTTTTTCAACTTCAGCGTTAAACTCTTTGAACTTTGCAAAAGTTTCAGACTTGTGTCTGAGAAAATAGATCCATATTTTCCTGCTAACGTCATCAATAAATGTTAGGAAATAAGAGCTACCACCTATTGACTTTGTTTGCATTGGTCCACATAGGTCAGTGTGAACCAACTCTAAGTGTTGTTTGGATTGAGTGGAGGACTGTGGAAAACTAGTTCTCTTATGTTTTCAAAGAATGCAAGAATCACATGGGGGATTTTTCTCTTTAAAGATAGGTATACATTTGACCATTGAGTGCTTTTGTAGAAGGCTTAGACTCTGAAAGGGTAGATTTGAAAATCTTGCATGCAAAACCATAGTTTCACTGGGGGTGGATGCACTTTGTGCATATGATTAGATCATATTTGTAGTTCTAAGGGCCAAGGGAAACATTATATTCCTAGTCATGTGGATTTCAGTAATCAATTTCCTGTTTGGATTTTTGCCATATATCCTAAATGATGCTCCCTCAAAAAGTACCTTATAGCCATGTTCAATAAGTTTTCCTACACTTAACAGATTATGTTTTAGATCTGGAACATGATAGACATTGTTTATGTCTTTCTTTACATTTTGTTTAGTGAGAATAGGTACAGTTCATTTTCCTTGAACTTTGACTAAGGAATCATTTCCAAGTGTAATATCAGACTAAATAGAAGAATCAATGCATGAAATTAAATCTTTGTTACCTGTCATGTGATTGTTGCATCCATTGTCCAGCAACCAGAGATCTTTGTGTTGTTCTTCAGTCTTGTGGCATGATAGAAACATACCATCTTAGGTTTCTCCTTCATGATTTGAGACATGTGCTCTTCCTGAGAATTGATCTGCTTGCTTCTTCTGGCATTCAGATCCATAGTTCCCATAATTTTTGCAGTAATAATAGTTTATGCTCGATTTGTCATTTGATCTTCTCCCTCTTCCTCTTTGAGGCTAGAAATTATGATTCTGGTTCTGTTGTTTGTGACCTTCACTTGAGTTATTGTTACTTGGAATTTTCCCTCTTCCTCGGTGACCTTTGCCTCTACCTCTCCCTCTGCTGAAGGAGAATTGAGTCTTGAAGGCATTGGCTATTGACTCATCTTCGAGATGTAGTCTAGTCTCATGTGTCAATAGAGAGCCCATTAATTCATCTGTTGAAAAATTTGACAGATCATTGGATTCAAGGATGGTTGTAACAACCATTTCAAATTTCTTTGGAAGACTTCTGAGGAATTTCTCAACGATTCTTTGATCAGGGATGTCTTCACCAATCAATCTGAATGGTTTACAATTCCCATGACTCTGGTCATAAATTGATCAACATTTTCAGACTCTATCATTTCTAAACTCTCAAAATGCGTCCTCAAGGTCTGCAGCTTGACTGTTTCGACCCTAGAATTTTCTTGGTAAGTTGATTTAAGGATGTCCCGGGCATGTTTTGAAGTAACAGCGCCTATGATTTTTGAGAAAATGGAGTCATCCACTGAGTTTTGAATCCAAAATTGTGCCTTATTCTCTCTGTTCCTCTGTGTTTCCTAAGCAGTTCTCTATTGATTTCTCATGGAAGCAAGATCTGTTGGATCTGGTTCCATGTAGCCAAGATTCATTGGATCCCAACACTCTTGTTCTTGTAAGAAGGATATCATTTTAATAGACCAAAATTCACAGTTATTTCCAAGAAGAATTGGTCCTTGTGTTGGTCCTAAATTGCTAGAGGTGGCCATCTTGAAAAAAATTGAACAAAAAGAAATTTGTTAGAGATTTCCGTGCTTACCTATTTCCTGCGTATAAAACCAGGTATGTAAAATCTTGTGTGTGACTTCAGGCCTAAAAACACGGGGTAGACCACTTCTTTAGCTTCGATATGGTTGGATTTGATTATCTGAGCACGAGATCTACAGAGTCAGAGCTCTGAGATCTGTTCTTTAGCAATTGTATCCCCTCTAATGGTGGAATCGGGCTATCTGAGTTTCTCGAGAGCCAAAAAAAAATTTGAAGCTCAGTTTCTCATGTGACTAAGGGTTGTAAACCAGATGCTTCGGGCCTTCGAGCTTAGGACGTTAAGACATGTGAAGGTCTCAGTTCCTTCGAATATTTGAATAGATGAATAAAAAAAATTCTACAAAGCTCAATTGTCGAAGGTTACTTTGGGAATTCATGCCTTCGGGCCTTCGAGGCTCTGATCGATATTCCTTTCTTACCTCGCAATCCTCCGAACTTGTGAACCTATGAACAGGGGGAAGAGATCGATGGTCTCAATTACCTGTCGAGATCTATGAATCAGAATTACTTCGAGACTCCGAGATTCAGAGATCTTTCACCGCTAGCAATCGCATTACTTGTGAAGTGTCGAGGCGGTGAACTATCCGTAGAGGTGTAGATCCAACGATCCTTAGGCCTCTACAAATGAACGACCTATATCTTCTTCAGAACTCCGGCCTTCGGGAGTTTTTGTCTGCTGACTCGCGCTAATATCTGGAGTGTCGAATCTCTGAAGTGCAAGATCAACCTCCACGTGTCCTCTTGATTGGACGACTGAGATTTACTTCGGCCTTCTGGGCTTCGTAAGTTCTAACAACATTGCACCGTGTTTTCTCCGAGCCTCAAACTAGCAAACTGGAATATCCTTCATCCATGTGTCTTCGTCAATGGATAGTCCAGATGAAATTATGGGCTTCGAGCCTTCAAAAGTTCTTTACTCAACATTGCTTGCTTCCTCCCGGAGAACAAGATCATTGAATACGGGGATCGTCTGACACGTGTCCCCTGCTTGGATCGACAGATAGGAATTGTTTATATGTGACTGAGAGTTGTGACCTCGGCTTAACCTTTGGGTGCTTATCTCACTTTGCAAGATCGATAATGGACGGTGAAGATCAACGGCCACGAGTGATTGTGGAAACTCAACTTTATCACGCTTTAATTTCCTTCTCGATCTCCGCAATGCAAAGATGCTCATCCATAGTGGGATCAATATCCACCATTGATATGTTGATCTAGCAAGACCAATGATCCTGAGGGATTGTGGAGTCTCAACTTGCTCACGTTTTAATTTCTTTTGTGATTCCCGTAATGGATTTCCACTGTCAATCTCCCTTCAATGAGATCTGACGGTCGTGACTTAATATTTGCTTGATCTAACGGCTTATCTTGCTCTCGCCCAAATCTAACGACTAGAAAAATAAATTGCGTCTTCTATGTGCTCTTCATCCTTTCTGAGCTTGATTAATGGCTCAAATATGTTCCTGTGACCGATCTTACGACTGTTGTAGCTTCTCCTTTGTTGCTTCTACAAACTTCCTTCTGAAGAAAGAATTTCACAAATCTTTAAATGTGAAAGAATTTCACGAATCTTTAAGTGTTTCGTCCTTCTGCAGCTCTACTTCCTCGCGCTTGTTGTCTCCAAGGATCTTGTGAGCATACTACGGACTGCTCTCCAAGCTCTGTGAAGAGTCTTGCGTCCCGTGCTCTCGTCTGCGAGATAATGTAATCTCTACGCTCTTCTTCTTAGGATCGGGTTGCTCTCCAGGCACTGTGAAGAGGCTTACGTCCTGCGCTCTGATACCATGAAAAAATGAGAAACAAAGAAGATAATACAGAGAAGACAAAATTGGGAACAAGAAAGTGAAGAGCACATAGCATCGAGTGCATTTCATTAAGGGAAAAGAGTTAAGCTAAATAAGCTCGAGCAAATCAAGAAGATCAAGAAACAAAACAAGAAATCCTAACGGACTCGTACACCAGAGCAGCTGGCAATGTACAATCACATATTGTTGAGGTTACACTTATAACTAACACAAAGGAATTACATTACATTTAATCAAAACACCTATCAAATAACCAAATCAAAGCCTCTCAATAAAAACATTAATGGAACTTGAGGAGACTAATATTCATCTTCAATCATCTAATTTTCCATCAACTATAAAACATCTTTAAAAAGGGTATCTCCTTGAACATTGAACTCCTTGTAGAAATGCTTGAAATATACCTCCTAAAACTCCTTTGAAATCTCCTTCAAATGCTTAACCAATAGGGCAAAATAAAAACAATAAAGTAACAAATAAATATTCATCAATTATTACAACATAATGAGAATAAAAAATAGAATCAAGAATTTGAACACAAGCAAAGGAAATATTTTCATTATCAGTTTGAACATACACTTTCTTAATAAGGTATGTCTTAGAAACCTAATGTACCAATAGAGGTTACAAGTTCAAATCCACAAGGGGTAGAGTATGTATACCTATGTAGACTTTACTAGTAAAATCGAAATATTAAAAAATAATAATATAAGAAACAAATTTAAGAGAAAAACATTAAATATTTATATTATTTAAACTGCTTTGACTACCTTTTGGGGTTTTTTTAGGAATTAGCAGGAGCTATTTAAATTTGGACAAAATCTCGATTTTCTGTTGTTTAAATTGCCTTTCTAAATATATAAAAAGATTCAGCTTACTGAAAAATCCCTAAAACACTAAAATTGTACAAACTTAAACTTATACGAAAAAAATAACAAAAAAACAAAACGTTTAGAATACTGCTAAACCTAAACCATGGTGATTTTCTAACCATCTTATTCTCTAAACAGTCGAGAGAACCCATGAGATCTTGTAATCCTTTATATCTCGTTACTATTTAAGGATTCAACAATGCCTTAATTGGCATTCAATCCAATCAGCGGGTGAATTAACTTCAGTGAAGAGATGTGTCGTTCTGAAGGTAGATGGCGCAGGGATGGAAGGAATGAAGGGTTAAATGTATATATGCGGATAGATCTCACTCGTTCATGACGATCGTGAAAACCAAAGCCAAATACAGAGCCATATATATAAAAGCCGAAGAGAAAAAATGACTCGGGCTCCTCGGCAACGTGCGCACAGAGTGCCGAAGCAGTTTATGTGCCCGATAAGCCAAGAATTCATGAAAGAACCTGTCATCGTTCCCTCATCTCAGCGAACAATCGATTATAAGTCCCATATCTCTCACAGGATAAACAACAACTTGCCCCAGGAAGACGAGAACGAGATGTTGATGCCTGATTTCGATCTCAGATGGCAGAACTCCGCATGGCTTCACAGATACCATCGGAAGCATCCCTTCGAATATATCTCAACATTCACAGGTCTCGAGCGCGCAGTTACCTCTCTATTAACTCGACAGCAAAATGACATATTGGAAGATTCGGACTTTCTGGATAATCTCCGACAATTGAATTCAGCCATTGAAGGCAAAATCACGCTCATAAATTCGGCAATGGGCTATTCATTGCTGCTCAGGCTCATATTAGGTTGCCCTGTGTCTTCTGATAATGAGGCCGAATGGGTGAGATTTTCTGTGGGCATTCTCGCTCGAGCCAGCGATATCGACAACGAAAACCCCTTTCTATACGCTAATTACAGACGCCCAGTGCTTGCTGTCATCGACAGAGTCTGCCTTCATATTCACGATACAAACTTCCAGGTGGGTTTAGTCAATTTAATCGACTCGTTCATTGATTTTGAGGGCAGTGAGCAGATAATTACCAGTCACGCTGGAGTCATAGAAGCTTTATCTTCTTATATACTGGAACCCAGCCACCAGCGCTTTGCCACGAGCAAAGGCAAATTCCTTAAATTGCTCCGCGTGATCTCGTTACTCTGGGAAACACATGATGGAATAAAGAAGCCCAGACTCTCACAGGCAGTGGCTGCATTAGTGTGGCCATTTCACCAACAGATGTACAGTGTATCCTACCATAATTTACTGCGTTCAATCTCCTCCAGACTTCAATGGCAGGACGATCTTGCTGATAGTGTGCCTCATGGCTACATCGAAGGTTCATTAGAACTCATGACCCGTGCAGGGCTTGTGTATCGAGTCTTCAAGGTATTGGAATATGCAACGCAACCAGAGAATGATAAGCTCTATGATTTGGATGGATGGTTTGCCAGCGGTGCGATAACCTCCCGAATTGAAGAAGATTTTGTGATTCAGAGGTGCTTTCAGATTCTCTGGTCCGTCAGTTCGGTTACCATTGGGCGTCTGGAGATCGTGAGAGTCATAAGTAGCAGTGGTTATACATTATTGGAGGCATTCTACAAAGCTCTCTCACGAACCTCTCACGCTGCCCAGAGGGATAGTCATGTAGTACCGGCATTATCTGTTCTTTTGAACGTTCTGGAAAATTCTCGCTATACTCAACTGTTTGAGAGAGCCGAAGGCCCGGGCTTTCAGGAATTCTTGAATCTAGATTTTCAAAATTGTAATCACCAGAGAGTGAGGACAATAGCGAGAAAATTATTCGCCTCCCTTTCTAGAATCCAAAGAGAAGAACGAGATCCCCCACTACTGATATATTGAATTTTCTGCTCTGTTAACTGTGATATTGATTCAAATGCTGTGGTCAAACCAATCACAAAACCTAATTGATGAAGGTTGAAACATTCTGTGAGATCAACAAAATCTTTGCACAACAATCTAATAATTTTTATACACGATATAATGCAATATGTTTGTATCAGCATTTTAATAATAATAATAATAAAATAAAAAAAGTAATATGTTTGTATCAGCATTTTAATAATAATAATAAAATAAAAAAAGTTAGAAGTGTAAAGAGTTTATATTGTAATTTTTATATTTAAAATTAAATAATTTTGATTATTTTTTAAATTATGAAAGTTAATAACAATTTTTAAAAAATATTAATACGCTTAAAGGTGTATATTTATTGGAGATGGGCACAATTAATCATCTTTTAATCTAAAATTCTAATCTGATGGATAACAATTGAAGATGTTGGCATATTCTTAGTCGTCATCCCAAATCAATTAATGTGATTTACTCTTCATAACTTCATTGTATTTTTTTAATGCATCAGTTAACATGTTTACTTTTTAACATTTACCTAATCATATTAAGAAATTACTGTATCACCATATGATTGCCACTTTTAACTGATTAACCTTTGGAAAAGCATTGCCTTTAGATGTTCACCAACCACTTTGCGTGATACTATGCTAGTTTTATAATAACTATATTTTAAGTGGGAATGTGTTAAAAACTTATGTTATAATTTTTAAATTCAAAATTTAATAATAATAAATTTTTTATTTATCAAAATCAATAACAATCTAAAAATATAGTATAATATTAAGTTATGAAAGTTAATAACAATTTCTAAAAATATATTATTTTATAATAATTATTTTTTAGGTAGGAAATAAAAACTTATGTTATAAGTTTTAAACTCAAAATTTAATAATAGTAATTTTTTTATCTATGAAAATCAATAACAATCTAAAAATATAATATAATATTAAGTGAAAGACTTATAATATAATAGTTTTTTTAACGAAAGTGTAAAACCCTTATATTATAATCTTTAAATTCAAAACTTAATAATATTTATTTTTCTAAATTATGAAAACGAATAACAATATATATATATATATATATATATATATATAATATAATATAATATTAAATCAAATTTAGTGTTTTGTGAATGTAAACTTTTTAACCTTTAAAAAATATTTAAGATATAGGTAGAATTCATTATGTAGAATGCTTATCATATAATTATTTTTAAATAATTTAAACATATAATAGAATTATGCTACATATTTTGAAATTGCACATTTAAATTTATAAATGTCTATACTTTCGTTGAAAAAATAATATGATTAGTATATTATGAAATAACATATTTAAATCAGAGATATTAACCAACATTGTATGATGGGTGAGACATTCAAATCATTATTAATCAATTTTCTTAGTTGTGATTCAATTTATCTTTTATGGTAATAAAAAATATTTCATATCTAATTAAGATAATGTAAATGGGTGATGCATTCAAATTAAAATTTCTCCATTATTAATCAAAATTATTAAATTTTTTAGTTGTGATTTAATTTATCTTTTATAATAATAAAAAAAATTCCATATTCAATTAAGATTGATGTAGTTATATTGTATATTTAGAAATTCTAATAGAATTTCATCCAAATTTCATTTACATACATAATTAATATAGGTTTTCATAAAATAAACCATTTCATCATATAAAATTAAGATATGATGGTGAGCGCAAGTTAATGATGGTCTCTTTTGATACATTAGATGTAAGATAATGCAACAAGTTCATGAGGTGTTAATGGTGGAAATCATGGCTCCTAATGATGGTCTCATTCGATACATTAGTTGTAAGGGGTTGTGGTCGTACAAGAGAGAAACTGTTGTGGCCATCAAAGAGAGTCATGTTCCGGTAGCTAGACTCTTAGTAGTTTCTATAATAATATTTTTCACTGTTGATAGGCTCGATGTAATATAGTGGAGCATGATGATGTGTTGATGGTGGAAATCATGGCATTAAAGGTAAATCATCTACATTACCTATATAGAAAAGATGTAATTATGCGTAAATTTAATGGGTATTGTCATCCTACATCATCATCCTCTCAAGAGAAAAGGGATCAAATCAAGTTTCAAGTTTTTTTTTGTTTGCTAGTTTGTCCGTGACCTGCGGGACTAGCCTATGGCTGAGAAACCGCGACTCAGGGGCATCTAAGCCGTCAAAATCACCTAGGGATCGCACCTGGCCTGAGCCACACCAACCCTTAACATGGCTAGATTTTTTGTCCCCGCAGGTTTCGAACCGGTGACTTAACATCACGGAGTGTCTTAATAGCACACTCCATCACCGACTATCCTACACCTCGGGGACAATCAAGTTTCAAGTTTGATCTCCGAAAGAGAGGCGAAATTTTCTAGAGAAATCAAGTTTCGATATTGACATTGATCAGAAAGAGGTAAATTAACAATCAAATATTGACAATGATTAGAATGAATTATATCAATAACCAAATGTGTCAATTGTGGAATCCACTCTTTTTTTGGGGATAGAGTTGAAGTAATAGATAGAGGGTTTTCTTCCTCAATGAAGCTTCTAGTAGTTGAAGCCCCTCTAGGTTGATAAAAAATACATCATGAAACTAATACCTCTGATTTAGATAAGGAATCAATTCATTTTAAGAATCTTGGCCACCTGCCTTCTAACTTATAATTGGTTATTGTGTCTCCTTCAACAAGGTAGTAAGAAATTAAAAAGGGGGAAAAGGGAAAGATTGAGAATTATTTTTTAAAGGGAAAGGAATGGCATGTACATAGATTATGTTATTTTAATATTGTAAGTGCAATATTCACATGTACTTTCTTTTATTTGTATCATTATTTGAGCACCTAAAGAATGTTATTTTCATTATATAATAGAATAGAAATTGCAATTTTTTCTTGGAAAAAGAAAACAAATCTAAAAACAAACATTTGTTAATCTAGACAGATATTTTTAGATAGCCACATAATGAATCTATATTATGAGTAAGAATATAAAATGTAGGAAACTGAATAAGCTTTTTGAATATATAATTTTTATTTATTGAAAATTTTCATAACTATAGCAATTTCAATATTCTCTAACATTGTCATTTTATTTGGAGAATATAAGGCATATATTTATGTTGGTGATTGTCATTTTATTTGGAGAATCTAAGGCATATATTTATGTTGGTGTAGTGTTTGAGTAATTGTTACTACAAAAATTAGCACCCTTTTAAAATTCCCAACCATGGTGCTACAAGGGTAAGAACACTTGGGAAATGCACCAATGTCACCTTAGCATGCTTTCCCCTTTATTTTGGGCTAGCTCCCTGAAGCCAAGGGGGGTATCCCAGTCTATGTGAAGTAAACCCATCAAGTAAGTCACTATCCTGCAATATATGACTCACTTCAATAAACGCCTCAACATATGATTAGATGGATCAATGCTTGATAAGTGATAATATGCCTTAAAGAATATCCAATAGGAAACAATGGCATAAACCACCCCACTATAAAGAGGATTAGGAGATAAGTGTTACATGTTAAGTCTGAAATAGTAGATAAGTTGCAGCAGTAAATACAAACCAACACTGAAAATTGCAAGCTTAATTTATTTGTAATCATGAACTTAGCATAAACTTGTAAGAAAGGATGGTAAATACCCTTAGGGTTTCACCAACAGAATCTTTCGATCAAAGATAAACACAATTTAGCATCTAGGAGATTAATTTCGCAACTAGATGTGTTAAATAAGCTTGACAAAAAATCTAGAAATAAATTATAGACGGAGAGGGTCAGAATACACCTTAAAGCACCAAACTCTATCTCTTAGGGTCCCGCCAAATCTGATTTCTAATGCTACAAAATAATTTCTAGATTTGAAGAACACCTTAAATCATCCCACAAGATGTTAGAAAAATCCTTAAATCACAATGAGGGAGGGGAAATTTTCCTTCTTAGGGTTAACTATTAACAATGAAACATAAACCCTTATCGAGGATATCTAGAAAGTAATATAAAACATTTATCTTTCTCTAGACAATGAATACATATTTTTGTTTGATTTTTCTTTTGATATTTTTTTTGGATTTATATCGTTTATAAAACAAGAAAAAAGGTATTTTTTGGATTTTAGGGTTTTTTGTGGTTGGTTGTTGGGAGTATCTACTTAGTGCCTTATCTCCACTTAGGGATTATGGGGTCAAGAAGTATGTCCCTCCAATATTTTGTTATCCCAATCTTATGGATTAGAATGAGACTAGAGCCTAAGGGGGAAATAGTCTATTGTATAATCAAGATAAGACATGAAAACCAACGCCCTACAAGAAGGGTTTCCTCAAGAGAAATACTTCACCAACAAGATCAATTATGGATTGGACGAAATACTAAAAACCATTTCCAAGGAACCAAAAGTAAATTAAGACAAAATATTGATCACTTACCAAGCCAACAAAGGAAAATGGAAGAGCTAGAAACCCTGGAACTCCTCCTTCCAAGTGATAATTTTCCCTTAAATGGATAAATCTTGCTAGAAATGTATAAGTCTTGAACATTCACAATAATATCTTTGATGAACCAAGAAAAATAACAAACAAAGAGAGATCTCCAAAAATTTACACCAAAAACTCCATGAAATATCTTCTACTAATGGCTTGTAAAAATGATCTCCAACAATTCACAACAATTTGGAATTTGAAGAGAGCCTTTATTTATAGAGGAGGAATTTGAAGAGAGCCTCTATTTATAAAGGAGGATTCTACATCCTTCTCATTATGTATTAATCATTTTTCCCTAAATTTAGCCTAGGAGGCTAACAAATATGACTTGTCATCCACACAAAGAAGGACACTAAGTCAATACATAATCAAATGATGTCACATGTACATAAAACCCTCATGAGAGAGGAATTCCCACCAAAAAATGGGACCAATTTTCTCTCCTAGCAAAACATCTCAAAGAAAGAGTGATGTGGATTCCTCAAAACAAGGTGAAGTAGCCTCCTAAGCAAGAAAAGCTCCAAAATTCCTCTCCTCCAAGTGGAAGGACCTCATGAAAATGTGGAGAATGAGCTCAAAAGTGGACGGTATCCTCATAATTTTCACAAGGGATCATCAAGAGTAATCTTCAAGGTATGACCAAGCCCTCAAATCAAGCAAATATGCTCCAAAAGGAAAGGAAGATCCATCTCCAAGTCAAATCATGTGTGGGTCAACCCTCAAATCATGTGGAAGACACCTCCAAAAATGGTGAAAGAAGAGGAGCATTCTAGGATCTCCGATGTGGAATGTGCA